>JAPYYQ010002071.1:0-23285 GCA_030522585.1 Anagyrus pseudococci | reverse complement strand
GTCTTTTCTGAAATCGATTGTTCTTCGCGGCAAATTACGAAATCGATTGATTTTCGTTGGGAGTTTTGAAAACGATTGTTATTCGTTAGGGGCGTCGATCTAAACTTATATCAGTCGGTACATATTTTTTTTTATTCGATAACCGATAATGTAGTTGCCTGTTCTTACGTTTTGCAGAGCGATAACGTTAAAAATTTCAGTAAAATATAATCGTATTGTAACCTGTTTGACATCAATTGAGCGTATTTTGACAACTGGATTTCGTAAACACTTAATCAAACTCATGGTTTCTTGATAAGTAGATCGCAAAGTCTGTATTTTTAAATTTCGTTCTTCTAAAGCGGTTTCTTTCCATTAATATTTATATCTTACGACATTATTGAAAAATAAAAAGTTTTTGTTTTTAAACTGAAAACTTTTAAAACAATACGCGTATAAGGTAGATAACAATTTTACGCCTTATATTCGTTGAAATATTTTTCCAACGGTAAAAAGCGTTGGGAGCTTTTAACTAATCTCTTATAAACATTTGAAAAATGCTTAGATACCAGCTGATCTATTTAACATTTATAAATTTGTAAATGCACGTACGGCGCGCGCGAAGAAGAATGTTATCTGTATACCTGCTATATTTATATTTTATTAGCCGTACCGTACGCCGCATTTTCGAAGACTATTCCGGCAGTCGCTCAACCGTTAAATACTCTCGGGTGACGCATTTTGTTTTTCTTTATCGAAATTTCAACGTACACACGCGCGCTGAAAAACTAAGCAAATATTGAAGTATAATCAGCAACGTAAGCTTTTATTCTATGTACCTAGTCCGCGAACAATAGGAAAGACAATCTTTCTACTCGCTAAAGCAAAAAAAAATCTCTTTTCAAGAATGACAAATCGACAAAAAAATATGTAGCTCGCACGTGTTGAGAGGATGACGGGAAGCGGGTAAAAATTGTCGAGTTTGTAAATACAGGCAGGCAAAGATACATATATCCACGTGGAGGTAAACGAAACCACCTTCTCTTTACCCCACTTTCATTTTTCGCTTCAAGGTACAGAGACAGCCGCGCGCTCTGCCACGATGTATATAATCGAGAGTGGTGGGGAGGGAGACTCGACGTCTCTGTATTGCTGCTGCTGCTGTGCGGCTGTCGTCGCTTCGGCAAGTGGTAGCTGTAGCGTTTACTATAATAGCCGATCCCCTCGCTGCGAAGATTTAGTCGAGATTGCGCGGCAGCTGCGGCCACACTTCCACGCAAACATGATCGGGTTCGTGTCCAACTTCGTCCTTTTTACTCTATATCGCTTCGTCGTTCGTTTCGAAGCCTCTTCATCGGCTTCCCTCCCTCTTACCCTGCCGTTAAAATTGCTATCCCTTCGGTCTTAATTCATGTGTCTCTGGAACGTAATGTTTTATTTTTTATTTCGTCGCCTGCACTTGGTTGAATTTCGAAAGTTTTTTTTTTAGTTGGTGATGTTTATGTGTGCGAGATGAGAATGGTTTTGTAGTGCCTGGTAAACGGGGAATGATCGTTATTGGAGAGAAGAACGATTTAGCGTACGGAGTAGTTAAGGTATGATTGCGTGCTCTAGTCGTAAATGGAATATACTGCTCGAGTGCGCCTTGTGACGTGCCATTGGAATTTTTGTTTACTGCAGTTTTTTTTTAACTTTTGAGCACATCTTGGCTTGGAATGAAAAATATTTAATAAGGAGTATTTGAATTCCAGAATCTTAAGGTCATTGCTCTGTAGCTTAGAAAGGAAATTCAAATTCGAAATGGAATTCAGCCTACTTACAAACATTTTTCATAGATTTCACCCGAAGAGATGAGATTGAATACGCTTATTTTTGGATTAAAATTCTAAAAATCTGTAGATAATGTTTTATTAGATACCACTAAATGGTAGGCTAGCAAATCTGCTTAGCACGCAGTTTCCGAACAATGTAGGCCATTACTCTTGACGTTCTTTAATGGTATGAGTATAGATCTGTAAACATTTAATCAAGACATATTAAACACTCGACATAACAGTTAAATAAATCAAGCTAAATATTTGGAATATACGAATTAAAAAAAAAAAGTGGTTCAATGTTAGTTTTTCTCAACAATTATTACAGTATTTAACAAGTGAACGATTAATTCCAATATAACACGAGGTTTGTGTTATCTTAATTCTCGGACTAATGAATCGCACAATTTGTTGAAATTTTTGTTGGCTAAATATGAGTAATAAAAAAAAAAAGAAATGAAGTCAACGCACATAAGATTGCTATCGCTGCCACAATGAGCGTCGTTACGCTGATAAAAACTAGACTAGTAATAACACTGTAAAGTGCCGGTATCATTGCAGCTCAATAAATGAGTCAATTACTCGAAGATCGCGCGCAGTTGCTTCACATAATCGGTCCTCGAAATTAGTCGTTATTTTCGCTGCGACATAGTAGCCGGAGTTCATTTGTTTAGCCGCGTAATTGGCTTGTATTGTGTCGGTAAAGGAAAAAAAAAGTTGTCAGTTCATTATCATACTTTGAAACTAACTTGTCCCGATGTTGTACTGATTAAAAGTATAACGTAATCGATAAAATTATGACATTTGTTGACATTATTTGCGTAACGTGCTATTTTTCATTTGCATTTTATCATTTTCATTTTGATAGCAATGAATTAAATTTCCCGTTAATTATTTTCCTGCTGATAAAAAAACTATTTTAGAAATTTCCCACGTTAATAATGTCAGCTTTTAGATAATCTTAATAACATACGAAATAAAATAAAAACATTAATTAACTAGTAGTAAAAGCAACATGCGTCTACTTAACTAAACAAACAATAATAAACGAGTTACGAAAAATCTCGAAATTTAATTATTTTAGTCACGTTACTCCCTACAACTGGCCTGAGCTGAACAGCTTACTACCGAAATAATAAGTAAATAATTGAAATTCCATTCACGGTTTCTTCGAACTTCAGCAAGGACAATGGGAAACAAGCCGCCTATCGTAAAGCCGTGAACGCGGTCATGGTGATATAATCCACATCAAAGAAGGCGAATGACTTTCAAGCGTGAAGCATCGATGTCTAGCAAAAAGAAAAAAAAACGAAAATTTTTCAAGTTTCACTTGTTACGTAACTTTGCAAAGATAACAAAAGAAAATAGTTGACAGACTACGAGGCGTGTAATGCAGCTCTTATCTTGAAACTCGTTAAATTGACGCGAGTAATTGCGTAAAATAAATTTTTTCTCTCTTTCTTAAACCTCAACGTCTAACAATAAAGCGATATATGCACTTGATGCAAGCATTTATCATACTATGTAATTTTACCGGGTAAAGCGACGTATGCCGTAAATTAACAAACAGTTGTAATAGTATTTAATAAGTGCGAACGATCGGCACTTTGATTCATTACAGTACTAAATCTTGCGTGCTCTTCGGAATCGCCGCTTCCAGCCTTGACATTTATTATGTCGATTTTAAAAAAAAAAGGCAATATAAATTGATCCTTGACCATTTTCACTATAAAATTACTTCTTAGAGTTATCGGTGATGGATTTTTTTTAATACTTATACTCGCTAGTTGCAAATGTTGCAATTATTAAACTCTGTATGAAAGTTATCGCGCTGCATACAGAAATTCCTGACATTATTTTATCGCAACTGTATAAAAGTACTCGTTACTTTTATTCGATAAAGCGATAATTATGGTTTCATAAAAGCATAGACACCCGTGCCCGTTACGTAATTTCAATGCGAGCGCTTTGAAAAAAAAAAATCACTTACGAAGTATCCATGAGATTAATTAGGTAACGAATTCATTTGACCGTCGTACAACTTTTACATCGAGCTTCAATGCCAAATATACGCAGGAGTCTGAAACTTATTTGCATTCTGCTCTTGAATATATGGTTTTGTACATCATAAAACTAGCAAAGCATTAGTTCGAGCCAAACTCTCAAGTCATTCTACATGTCAACAAGCTTTGACGTAGAGTATCAAGTGTATCATAATTAACAAAGTTTATACATGATCGATCGTATTTTAGGCACGTCAAAAAATTGGGCGTCATCATTGGAAGTGTGGTGGTGCTCGTTATCTTGGTGATAATCATAACGCAAAATCTTAAGACCAAAAGCAGGCATGAAAAATTCGTCAGCGTATCGCCACTTGGGATTTACGAACAAGTAAGGAAATAACGTGTACTAATTGCTTGTCGATTTTAATTAACGAATTAAGCGCGTAAGAGTACAATAACCCTCTCCCTGTTTCTTATTGTAAATGCTAGATTTTCACGTAAACTTTGCTCACGTAAATTTACGCGCGTACAATTCAATCAATGACACACAATATTTGGTGCTATCACACATTAGAATGACACCAAACTTACATCTCTATCGTTCATCAAATATAACAAATATTTCAGTTAGTGGTAATCGCAGACCGAAACACTCATTACACTTCAAGCCCCCCCAGTTGTATATACAATTGCTCTGTCATCTCGTAACAAAAAAAAACTCATAATCACATCCGCGCACTTGCGGCAAATTTCCCTAAAAATAATCTCAAATCGAACGCTGTAACGTATAAACTCACATAAAAATTACTAATGTAACCGTATTTCGAGAAATATCCGAAGCCATTGCCAACGCATCGGGCGTTTGTTGATAAAATGTCTAACAATGAATTGTTTGACGCTTCAGGCTGCAGTGGCGACAAACGGCCCGGAATGCGCGCAAATCGGCTCGGATATCCTCCAGCGGAATGGATCAGCCGTGGACGCGGCTATCGCGGCGCTGCTCTGCGAAGGCGTCGCTTCTCTGCACAGGTAAAATCCCCGCGCGCAACCGCAGCCGCACCTATTTCCACGCGTTTCTTTACATGCGTTTGTCGATTCAATTATAATCGATCGGCGTTTGCTCTCGAGACTGGAAAATCCTCGGTAGCTATACACCGAAGCTCGTGATTCCCTTGGATTTTCTCGGAATCGCCATGACTGCAGCTCTCATGACGTGTTTATGGTGAAAGAGGAAAAGGCTATATGCAATGAGATTACGCGAATACTTTGGCTATTTATAAGGCGATGTGGAAAAGAAATATCTTTGTAGCGAAAACGGAAATAGAAGCTTTTTTTCCTTAAGAGTAATTCTAATTGCGCAAACTCGTTGGAAAACGTATACACCACGTTATTTTCAGTTATAGACATGATGTGTCACGTGCGATGACCACGTAAATGCCTCGAACTCTTGATTTCCTCTTTTTTACCTTTTTTCTTTCTTTTTCATATTTAGCATGGGCTTGGGTGGAGGCTTTTTCATGACGATTTTCGATGCCTCTACTAACAAAAGCGTATATTTGGACGCTCGAGAAACCGCACCGTCTGCAGCTCACAGAGACATGTACCATGGGAATGCCAGCTTGTCTCTTACGGGTAGGTTGAGAAATATTTACCGCTAAAAAAAGAGATAAAATTTAAAGATAATCGTTTAAGCTCAAAACATTTTTCGTTTCGTGCTCGCGACAAAATTATCAAAGTGCAAAGATAACAATGTATATTTTTATTACTTATGGTATGTACAAAGACACGTTAGCATTTAAGTTAAAAATGTTGAAAAATTATTATTGAACTTTTTGTTTTTAACTTGAACAAATATTTTACGACAAATATTTACATTATATCGGAGACGAAATTCATTAATAATAATTATAAAAAAACTTTACAATAATTAAGATGATAATCTAAAAAAGGAATTTAGATGGTTGATTTTAATTCAACGATGAGTTAAAGTTTTGGTAATAGACAGATAGACCGATAGATGTGCTATACTTATTATAAAAATTTTTAATTATCTTGACATTAATAATTTAATTACGTCGATAATAAAATAATCTTATAATTTCGCTGTTAACTCCATTGTTTATCTGAAACGGTTACTTGGACCATAAATCTTCAGATATATATCAATCTTATCGTTAAACTCTAACAGTGACAGGAATCTTTAAAAACAAAGACAGTACACATTCCGTAACAATTATTAAATATTTAGGTGGATTAGCGGTAGCCGTGCCAGGGGAACTTTTGGGCTATTATGAAGCGCATAAAAAATACGGTAAACTACCTTGGAATGAACTGTTTGAACCGTCGATCGAACTTTGCGAAAAGGGAATCGTCGTCACGAAGTATTTGGAAAATAGCCTGAAGGGTCAGGAGGATTATATCAGAACCGAGCCTACATTAATCGAAATTCTGGTCGATCCAAAAACAAATAAATTATACGCTGTAAGATTGATATTTTGTATTAATCACCATGAACGTATTTGGGAATTGTATGTAATGTTGACAAATGTATTTGTAGGAAGGAGATCGCATAAGGAGACCTTTATTAAAAGAAACACTGAAAAAGTTATCCGAAGATCGTGAAAAAGCAGTAGAGATGTTCTACAAAGGATCCATGCGGGACGACTTGGTCAGAGAAATCCAAGGATTTCAAGGAATCATCACGCGAGAAGATTTTGAAAATTATCGGTGAGTCAAGCTAACTGGTGTTGATTTATTGTTGATTAAAGAACTACAGTATTTTACGGTATCGGTTAAAGGGTAAATTGGACGAAGCCACTTGAAGCGAAAATTGGCAACATGACGATGTATACAGCACCGCCACCTGGCTCGGGTGCTCTTCTCGTTTTTATGATGAACGTCCTAGAAGGTCTGACTTCAGTTAAAAGCATGGACGTTATGTGGCAACGCATTGTCGAGACCTTCAAATGGGCCTATGCGAGAAGGACAGAACTTGGGGACCCGCACTTTGTTGATATAGGTAGACAGAATATTTTATTTGTATTTCTTCACTATAAGTAAAGGCAACTTCTTTACATTTTCCGCGGTCTTACCATTGCTGCGCGTGTTTAGAATTTCAATTTACTTCTGGTTCGGTTAAGGAATTGTGTTCCCACGTATTTCAAACGTAGAATCCCAATAGTTAATGATCTAAGAAAACATTTGTCTAAAATACAAAAATAGGCTTTTAGCAGCTGTATATCTCATTAAATAATTTCGAAGTCTGTATCACGTGATTGATTTTAATTAGGTTTTGTTTATTTATTCTCTCAAACAATAAAAACCAACTCTGATCATCTCACAAAGTATTTGACTCTCGACCTTGTCTGTGAAATTGGGTAAATATTTTTCTTGGTGATTAGATTACAACGTAACTGCAAAGAGCAAATTCCACGCGTAAAACACATACTTATTTATATACAGAAGCTTATTCGAACAAGACTGCGTCATCGGGTTTAGCTCCAAAATTCGTGAACAAAATTTTTATGCCAACTGGCTTGATTAATTAAAATTACTTTTTGAGGAACTTCAAAGTATGACAGTCGAATTAAGATTTTTATTAGATGAAATACTGTTAAAAATAAATTTTAAATTTGGTAGTAATAAAAGAATACAGAAGTAAAGATTAATATTGAAATTGAAACGTTTCGTATAGATGACCTATTAAGTAACTTGACGTCACAAGATTACGCCGACAAAGTAAGGAAAGTTATTAAGGATGACGCAACATCAACCGATCCCAAATTCTATGGTGCTGTCACGGCAAATAAAGAAGATCATGGAACTGCCCATGTATCTGTTTTGGCTCCAGACGGTTCGGCGGTATCAGTAACGTCGACTATCAATCAAGTGTACGTATGTCCATCCGTATAATCATATTAATTTAAATATTACTTGTAACGATAAGACGACAAAATGACAAATCTATAAAACTTTTAATATACCTTATCTGAAATAGTACTCAAGACAGTAATGCTTACTTTGCAGATTGGGCGCAAAGATACGATCAAGATCGACTGGGATCATATTTAACGATGAGATGGATGACTTCAGCTCTCCGAATATTACCAATGGATTTGATCTGCCACCATCGCCGAACAATTTTATTGCGCCTAACAAAAGGCCATTGAGTTCTATGACTCCGACAATAGTCGTTAGTATTCAATGCTGGCTTTTATAGCGTAATAAAAACAAAAAAAAATAATAAAAAGAAGTTTCAAATACCAACCATCAATTTTACGCGTTGATGCTTGTTTCGATTCGTTTAAAATAATTTACCTTAATAATTGATAACTGTCCAATTGGTTTTTAATTTATTATTGTTTCTGTTGCTAAAGGTGGACGAAAATAACAAGGTGCAGCTGGTGATTGGCGCAGCTGGTGGCACTAAAATTACAACGGCCGTTGCCGCAATTATGTTTTTACATTTCTATAATAATTACGACATTAAAGAAGCCACCGATGCTCATCGACTTCATCATCAAGTAAGCTCATAAAATATTCAATCCTTTCAATATCGCATTATTATAATGACGTAAAATTAATTGTTGTAATCGCATTTTCAGCTATTTCCCATGGTGGTGCAAAACGAGAAAAACTTTCCAGCCGAAACTTTGAAATACTTGTGGAGCATCGGTCATAATCTAACGACTTTTTCGGGCATCGGTAGTGCAGTGACCGCTGTATCGCAGATTGATAATCGAATTACCGCTAATTCGGATTATCGCCGACAAGGAAAAACATCGGGATTTTAAATGACATTAATACAGTGAGCAAGCCAATCTTGACATCTGTAAATATTTTAATGAATTAATGATCTGCTTGATCTCTCGCCTAAGAAACTTTAATTGTGTAAGATAAAACTGATGAAAATGCGAAGTTTATAGGTACTTTCATTGTAAATTCGTACAATGGAACAGGTATAAGTATGAACGAGAGTTAACGTAAATTCTGTGATCAACTATTTATAATCGTGCCTTATATTTTACTACAATTGTATAATGAAATGATGGTCTTTTTGAAGAATTCTCTGACTCAATTAGATGTTAGTAGATACAAACTATTGTTGTGCGAATAATAACAATGTTAATTAGCGATTTTATCTTTAAAAAAACATTGTATTAATTATTTCGTACAATTAGAAACTTTTTTCAAGCATGCTTATACTTATGTATTATTTTTAAACGCCCAAGATATATTATTATTGCCTTACACTTATACCTCCAAGCGTCGATAAAAAAGTTTTTATGTAAGGTTTTTTTAAAAAAAAGTTAAATATTAAGATGGTTGCGTCAATGCGGATTTTTTTAGGGTTTTACATGAGTTCGTAAGCATTACATCTAAATTTAATTTAGAAATCCTCCATAAAAATGAAAAATGTATTATTAAGGTATAATTTTAAACTAACACACTATTAATAATTGCGGGCAAAATTTACATCAATTGTTAAATAAGTCTAAATAATCGCTTTTTAGAATAGTCTGTTGAGATTGCACTCACATAATGTATTTAGTTATGTAATGGCATAGAAATATAAAATTTATTTCTGGATTGTAATTTATGTCTGGACTGTGTAATTTAAGTAATTCTATTGAATTACTTAAACAATTTTCGATCGTATTTATTGTTACTAAAGGTAATAAAAATATTTAATAAATAGTAATTTGGCAAAATTAGTCAATTGTGGATAATTTAAAGTTTTACATTTCATTTTAGCTAGGCTATATTAATGTATTTGTTACCATACGACAAGCTATAAAAAATTAAATGTATTACTTACACTTAACATCAAAAGCCGTTTGAATTAATTTTATAAGTCTAAATTGAATTCATTTCTACTTTTCCAGTCACTCCACATTTTCCTTAAGTCTTTTGCAAGCATACGTTTGAGAACCATTTCTAAGAATATATGGAATTTACGTCCTTTTTTTACACAGTATTATAATCACTATCACCGCTGAAAAAGCTTGATTGGCAATATTTTTATCAAGAATAATCAATTGTAATTATCGATCGTGTATAAATTACTTCTGTATCATTTATCGTTCTCATATTGAAAAATTTACGAGACTACTGACATCTCCGATGATCATTGATTTTATTGTCCATCGTAATGACTTGTGCCATTCGAAATTCTAAAAATATGATAAGAAATATCTCTATACAATGACCTCTTTATTTAATGTATAGTCATTTAATACAGGGTTGTAGTAAGTACGAATTATGCAAGAATGTACATTTAACCTATTGCAACCTCGATAGCAGTCTATGCCTTTTGAAAAAATGCATTTTATTATTATATAATACTTTTATAAATTATCTTTATAAGCTGATGTCTAAATCTCTTGCAATACATTCACTTAATTGCTTACATTAAACGTTCACCCATGATTTAGATAATTGATATGGAATGAATGTTATCGAATAAATGGTCTAATGATAAGATGTATAAATTTTAGTCTAAATTAAATTAAGAAGTTTATAAAACAAGATTTCATTACATTTTAGAACCTCAATGTTTGCAAGTTCACCAAGTTCTCCGCCTTTGAAAGACTGTATACGTGTGAATTTAAACCATTCATATTCGTGCTAAGTGTTATAATAGCGTTACAAATATTGAAAAGTTTTTTAAATTGTTTATGTTAACTGATAACACAGTGGAAGAAGTGTTTGGGTTAAAAAAAGTAAAAATATGTACATGATTAAAAAAACTTTGAGATAAAAAGGGAAATTGGATTTATATGCTAAATTCAATTATTTAGCTAGTAGTAACGATTGATAGTTTACAACGTTAACTATAAATGCTTAATTATTGGGTGCAAAGGTGAAATCGAAATCGAGTAACTTATCGGAACAAAATATTGTGACCGCAAACATGTAAGCATACATCGATTAATAAGTCAATAATTTAAATGTTTTAATGTTAAATATACTGTCAAAAAATATAAAGTTATATTAAAATTTATGTTCTAACTTTTATACTCGCCTATTTCTTTAAATGGTAAAAAATTATTATCGAGAAAAGTTAGAATAGATGATTAACTTTTTAATTATAAGTTATAAATTATTATTATTATTATTCTAGGAACTTTGGAAAATTAAAAGTTTCTACAACAAGTGTCATTCTATATTTTATCTTGGGAATCCTAAAAGTACAAGCTAAATTCGTTAGTCCATCAGAGCTTGGGATTTACGACAATGTAAAAAAATTTTTTTCAACTATACTAATAAATTTTATTCCAAGATAATAAAATAATAATATTCTTCACAGGCTGCAGTGGCAACAATCGGTCCGGAATGCGCGAAAATTGGTTCAAACATGCTTAAACGTAACGGATCAGCCGTAGATGCAGCAATCGCGTCATTGCTTTGCGAAGGTGTTGTTTCTCTACAAAGGTAAGTCCGAATAACCAGTTGGATCTTTTACATTACTGAATTTCATATTGACATTAACAAACGGACTTACACTTTATTTCATTTCTTTAGTTCAGGCTTAGGCGGAGGTTTTTTCATGACGATTTTCGACGCTGCTACAAACAAAAGCGAGTACTTGGATGCTCGAGAAACTGCACCGTCTGCAGCTCATAAGGACATGTATCACGGAAACGGCCACTTATCTCAGAACGGTATGTATACGTGGAATGAGTCGTCGAATAATACAGATTTAAATAAAAATGAAAAAATTTCATCTCGGGAAAATAAAAACTGTCAGAGAATGCAGATAAGAATATTTTCAGTTATTTTATAAACATAAACAAAAAAAAGTCAATATTTATCATTCAAGCTCGGAGGAATGTAAGCGTACATTGATTGTGCCTTTCGTATTTTTCTTTTTTCTTAATCAAATTCGAAATTAATTTCTTTCATTTTTTAATAAATATTTAGAGATGAGAAATAAACTTATTTGTAGGCGGATTGGCTGTAGCCGTACCAGGAGAGCTTTTGGGCTATTATGAAGCGCATAAAAAATACGGTAAACTACCTTGGAATGAACTGTTTGAACCGTCGATCGAACTTTGCGAAAAGGGAATTGTCGTCACGAAGTATTTGGAAAACGGCCTGAAGGGTCAGGAGGATTATATCAGAGCCGAGCCTACATTATATGAAATTCTGGTCGATCCAAAAACAAATAAATTATACGCTGTAAGATTGACATTTTGTATTAGTCGCCATTAATGTATTTGAGATTTGTATAATGTTGATAAATGCTTGTGTAGGAAGGAGATCGTATAAAGAGACCTGTATTAAAGGAAACACTGAAAAAGTTAGCCGAAGACCGTGAAAAAGCGGTAGAGATGTTCTACAGAGGATCCATGCGGGATGACTTGGTCAAAGAAATTCAAGGATTTCAAGGAATCATCACGCGAGAAGATTTTGAAAATTATCGGTGAGTCAAGCTAATTGATGTTTATATATTGTTGATTAAAGAGCTATAGTATTTTAATGTATGGTTAAAGGGTTAATTGGACGAAGCCACTTGAAGCAAAAATTGGCAACATGACAATGTATACAGCACCGCCGCCTGGCTCGGGTGCTATTCTAGTTTTCATGATAAACCTGCTAGAAGGATTAATTCCAGTTAAAAATGAAGATGTCATGTGGCAGCGGTTTGTCGAGACCTTCAAGTGGGCCTACGCGAAGAGAACAGAACTTGGGGATCCTCGTTTTGTTGCAATAGGTAGAAAAATATTTTGTTTTTATCTGTAAATCCATATGAAACTATTTTGTTTTTGTTATGTGTCTCAAATTCATATCTAAAATCAAATATTTTATAGATAACCTTCTACGTAACTTGACTTCGCAAGATTACGCGGATAAAATACGAAAAAATATCAAAGATAACATGACGTATAATGATCCACAATTTTACGGGGCTGTTACGTCAAATAAAGAAGATCATGGAACAATACATGTGTCTGTATTGGCTCCAGATGGTTCAGCCGTATCGGCTACGGCGACTATTAATTTAGTGTAGGATTACAATACTAATAATAATTAAAACATTCATTGTTTGATAGTTAACGCTTTAGTAATTTAATTAATTATTCTACTAATAGATTGGGCGCAAAGATACGATCAAGATCGACTGGCATCATATTCAACGATGAAATGGATGATTTTAGCTCTCCTAATATTACTAATGGATTTGATCTGCCACCATCACCGAATAATTTTATCGAGCCAAACAAAAGACCTTTAAGTTCTATGGCTCCAACAATAGTCGTTAGTATTTAACATGTAATTGATGAGATTATTAAATGAAAACTGAATTTTTAAAAAAATGCGTTTCAACATTTTTTGATTCAGGTAAACGAAAATAACAAAGTACAACTGGTTATTGGTGGTGCCGGTGGTACTAAAATAACGTCAACAATAGCATTAACAACGTTTCTACATTTGTACGATAATTACAGTATTAAAGAAGCCATCGACGTCTATAGACTTCATCACCAAGTAAGCGAAATGATTTTAATGTTCTCTAGACTTTCATAATATAGACAACATAAAACTAACTGTTTTAATGCATTTTTAGTTATTTCCTATGATGGTGCAATACGAAACGAATTTTTCGGAAAAAACGTTAAATTATCTTCGGAATATTGGTCATGATAGTGTAACATTTTCAGGTCTTGGGAGTGCAATAACTGCCGTATCCCAGAAAGATAATCAAATCACTGCGAATTCAGATTATCGTCGAGAGGGCAAAACTTCAGGTTTTTAAAAAATACACACAATCAGCTATTTAGTAATAACATTTGTAAATATCTGTGTAATTTATGGATCTCAAAACAATTTTATAATTTAACTAAAAAATAATAACTTTTGAACTTGTTATAGAAATAAATTTTAGTTATGTAATGTAAGTTGTTTTTTTGAAAATTACCTTATTCAAAATAATTATGAAATTATTTAAATTAAATAACGATCCAAAGACTAATTATTTTTAAGCAGGCCAAGAAAATAAATGTTCTCTAAATATTCTATTTAAACGTTATATTTTTCTCCTTGTTCTTATATAATAAAAAGTCTAAATAAGGTATTTCTAATTACTCCATATGTCGTAACGTAAAAAATTATATCTTTATTTATGCTCTGCATATAAATACTTGTAACAAAAGTGTATTTGTAAAAGCCTTAATAAATAATTATAAATAGTGTATTCACCATGATTTCTCATGATTTTAGTAAAGCATTCTAACGCTAAAACTATAACTTAAACTACACGTTCATTCATCACTACTACTTTCTGATAGATCGGCATTTTTCTTGATTTTTTTCACGACTTTCTGTCTTTTCTGGACGCGATTTAATCCTTTTTTGGACTTACGATAAATTTCGATCGCCTTGAGTTTTGTTTGTAAAGCATTAACTTTATTCCGCTCTCTTTGTGGAATAACTTCTGTGGATTCGGGTAGTATTATTTTTCGAGGCTGTTTTTTCGTTGTACCGGCTTCTACAGGCTCCAACTTTAATTCTGTTTCTATTTGACTTTCTGTTGTTTTTACGTCAGCTGTGTCTTCCGTTTTATTTTCATCGTCATCAGATGTTTTCGCAGCTACTGGCACTTCACTTGATTCGTTCTTGTCCTTTCCTCTTCTACCTGTCGTTTTTCTTGGCTTTTTAACTTTTTCCTGAGACGTTGAAGCTGTAGATTCTTGTTCCTCGGTGTTTTCCTCTTCATTACCTTTTCCGCTAAGTTTTTGAACGGCAGTTTGTACCCTCTTACTTAAAACGGTTTCTATAGATTTTGGTACGTGTTTAACTTTGAAATACGATGCTATCCCTTTCTGGCTCTGAGTCTCATTAAATCGTTTCATAACTGGATTTATGATTTCATCGAATTTTAATCTTGTCCAACCGAACTTGCGTTTTGCATAATCTGCTAAAAGGACCATGTTTGGTTTACCCCAAGAAAAAGCCTCTCGAGATTCGTCAACCAGGGGCGCTAAGTAAGCTTGAACGACGGCTTGACTAGGAAAACCTTTAATATATGAAATTAAAGTTGTATTAACTTTGAAAAAATATTGAAATGTTAAAGAAAATTCGTACCTTTTTCAATTTGTACATTTTTTAATTTGTTGCGTAACGAAATTTTACCAGGTGCAGCCAGCTTGCCGGCTTTGAACCAAGTAGCAAACGCTCGCAAGCCGCGCAAAAGATCTTCCCCTTCGGAAGGAAAAGACGCAAGAATTTCTAAAGCAGTGACGGGACCTACACCCGCAAGGCCATTTGTGTAATCGCTGCCGACTAGAAGAGCTAGCTGTATCATTTCTTTCCTGGAAAGTTCTGAAGAAAAAAAGAGAACAAAGTAAATACACGATTCTTACTCATTAATTGCTAAAATGGTTTGAATAATTGATATTTACTAAAATGATGTTCTATGTCATTTGACAGAAATTGCAAAACTTTTTTGTTATTGTCAAAGAAATTTTTGTACACACAGCGTCCGCCAAAAAGCCAAATATCCGAATCGTCTGTAATCGTTCCATCGACCAAGTTTATTTGTTCTAGATAAGCGCATTGCGCTTCGGCTTCCATAGGAGCTACGAGATAAGGAATTCCAAACAAACGTAAAAGCTCTTGAGCTTCAATTCTCATTTGATCAGTAATATCTATTGCTTGTCTTTCCAATTTTCCCAAAGTACCAGTTATTGCTTGTTGCTCACTTTCTAATTGTTGCTAAAAAGATTTGTTTATACTTATTTGACGTTCTAAAAAAAATTTACATGTATTAAATAAAATACCTTCATAGATTCCAGTTCTTTTTCATCTACAGGAAGAACTATAGCTGGTTCTTTTTCAACTTCAACTACTTCAACTTCATTATGGTTTTGTATTGCGTTATTTGGTGATTTTTCTTGACTATCAATCTCAGTAAGAGCATTGGAATTTTCTGTAATAATATTCTCGTTTGTAATGCTGTCTTCTATTTCATTACTTGTATTTTCTGCAACTGTATTTGAAATTACTCGTTCATCGCTTATTTTTTCAATAACACTTTCAGCATGCAATGACGTATTATTTTTGTTATTATCAGGGGGTATAATTTCGGTATTATCGAAAGAATCTTCGCTGCTAGTTTTTGTTTCAATTTCTTCTTCCGGAACTTCCGGTATTGTTGACAATAACGCTTTTGAGTCTTTGATGACATCATTATGGACCTGCTGTTCTTTTTCTATTTTAGTTAATTCTTCTTTTTCAGAAGTTACTATTTCTGTTGTTTTTGTTTCATCTAAGTCGATTTTTTTCCCGCTGTGAGTATCGGCAAACACATCAGCAAATATATCATCGTCTAATTTTTCATCAGCTTTTATCATTATTTCTAATTTATCGTTTCTAGGCTTTTTACTACTTATCAACTCTGGAATTGGAACATCTTCTACTTCGATAAAATCGTCAGATTCTTCATCTGTCGATTCTTTAGTTATTGTTCGATCAAGATCATCATTTTTTACTTGTTCCTTTAAACCTTCATTACTTTCCGATACCTCTACAAAATCTTCAGAATCTGAGTTCGACTCGTCGATATTCAAGACTTTTGATTCATCTAATACTTCTTTTTTTATCTTTGGAGCTCTTACGTCAGAGCATTCCACCTCAAACGACAGCTTCCGTTTCTTCTTCTGTGCAGATAAGCGCCGTGGAGTTCTCTCGGATTTTCTCGACGATTCGTGAGAACTACCTCCGTCGGAGTTTAACTTATTTTTCTTGCGCTGCTTGACTATTTTTTCAATTTGCTCACGTGTCAGTCCACTGTTTTCCAACATATAAGCCAATGCAGGATTCATGACCGATTTAGGAATACTACTCTTTGTCAATAAAGGAGAATCAATCGATTGATCATTGATTGTGGTTTCAAATCCTTCGTCCGATTCCCATACGTCATCAAAGTCGTACGCTTTCATATCGTCGACCATTAATACTGAATTATCAGAGTTTACAGACATTGAATCGGAAAAAGCATCGTTTGAAGTACTATCTTTTTCTTTCGATTTGCTTTCCTTCGAATTGGAATCGGAATCAATTG
This sequence comes from Anagyrus pseudococci, assembly GCA_030522585.1. Classification (NCBI taxonomy): domain Eukaryota; kingdom Metazoa; phylum Arthropoda; class Insecta; order Hymenoptera; family Encyrtidae; genus Anagyrus; species Anagyrus pseudococci. Next base: position 6,423 of record JAPYYQ010002071.1, on the reverse strand, counting down.
ATTTTTCCGTAGCTTCCTTCGAATTGGCTTCGGAATCATTGGATTTTTGCGAAGCCTGTGAATCTAAATTATAAAGAGTGTTATTTTTACTTTTGTCAAAAGAAAAATACATTAAGGAACGTATGCATTTACCTTTCAAATAAATAACTCTAGTTGTACTGTCGGAAGCGATACGGAAGGCTGCATCTTGTTGTTTCGTCGTATTAATTCCTTGATCTGTTAACAATCTATCTAATTCTTCTAAAGTTAATGTTTTTCCTCCCATTTCTTTCTCAGCAATTTCAAGAGATTCTTGTACATATCTTCGTTTTAACAGACGATTCACTTGAAATCCAGAATATTTATTAGAACCCTAAAATTTTTATAATTATAAGATTCTTTTTAATAAAATTAAATATTTTTAAAGAATACATACAGTAGGTAACTCATGCATACGACCCCAAGAACTTTGTTTTCTGGTTTCTTTCAAATCAGTTAAAATGTCATATCTAACATCAGCTGGTAAGCTTTTGAATTCTTCATTATTTACATCAACACTATGAATATTTCCAGCCCATTTTTTTTGTTTGCGAGGACTGAGTTTTAGTTCATCTTCATCTTCACTGTCTATGTAATCATCAGGATCAATTATTTTACTGGTACTAGGCATATCTGGCAATTTGAACATGTCACTAATAACAGAAGGGTCTGTGACAGCTTTGGCGTCTTTAAATTGTTGCACTGCGCTACTTTCTCCCTCATCATTTTTCTTGTCGAGAGCTCCCTTCACTGCAGTATGCTTTATCAGGTTATTTATCAAATCATTCTTCAACTTTTGTGCTTTACTAGCTGCAATAGATTTTAGCTTCCTGCGTGTAGCCTGCAAACACAAAAGAATGAGAAGACTTGGTTCTCACTACCTGATTCCCACACTGACTTAATTACGTCTTAGAGATATTATAATTTAGAAGGAGAAGTGTTACTGAAAGGAACTATCATTTAAAAAATTTTAAAATACTCTCTAACAAATTTTATATTTTTTAATTACTATTAGTCACATATTTGGCAATTATTTGTTTTGTCAATATAAAAATTGGTTATAAATAACTTACGATAGTATTTTTCTTTAAAAGAGGAACACCACCATCAAACACAAAAACTGGCTTGATTTTAAAATACATAAGTTTACAAATTCTGTTGAATAAACCAATGAGATGAGCATTTGGTAAAGCACTCCCTCTACGATCTTGATATCCCTGTATAACTTGATGAATCCATATCGATATATCTAAAAAAAATTCATGCATTTAACTTTGTGTGCAATTATTTCATTATGCAATTACAAAAACAACATTGTACCTATAGCCAAGACTTTTCCTTCAAGTGTTTCCAAAGGAACTTGCTTTCCTGTTGCATCAACAAGTTTCCATAATCCAAGTACTCCCATTGTTTAGAAGCGTTTTTCTGGAAAAACCTTACTTTTAATTAATACAAAAATCAGTCTACAATTAGTTCGTCGTTTTAAAACAAAACCATCGCTCAAAAATCAATCGACAATTCATCAAACAATCTGTACCATAATGATTCATTCGACAAAACAATGTTACATCAGATGAAACAATATCAACAGTAAAAAACATTGAAACAGCATAACCTAAACTACTCTCCGAATTTTGACATTTTCGCTTTAAACCGATTTAATAACCAAAACATTGAGCTTCACAGCCAGGCCTTACTCACATCTGTCAACGATAAAGAGACGAACATCAAGCTGACATTCCGAATTATCGGCAAAATCGGTGAGCCGGCGTTGAAAATACTCGAGCCGCATAATCGTAAACAGAACGCGCGCTTGATCGATCAGCTGACGAACTGTTGCTCGCGATTGTTGTATGGGGGGCGCGCGGAGCGCCGGGAGGCGCGAGAAAGAGAGAGGGAAAACAAATCCCCATGCCGCGCGGGGCACTGATTTACGAGCGGCTCTCTCTCTCTCTCACACAATATATATATCGCCGTGAGAAATCTCGAAAAATTACGCGTCTTGCCACCTCTACTCCTCCTCCTTTTTCTTCTTCTCATTCTACACAGCGCGAAGCGTTAATTGGGATTCGGGTATCGTTACGGCGCTACGGAATCGCACGCTACTTATATGCAGAGCTGTAAGGTTTTTCCTTTCCGAGCTGAGGCTGTTGTGTTATAAGTTATTTAGTATGCACTTTGGACGTGATCGTGGAATCATCGCTGATAGGGATAACCGTATATTATCAAACGAACGTCGCTTAATTGATCCGTTAATTTTTAAATACTCCGAGACTCTTATGGTTTCCAGGACTACAGCTGTACACTTGCAAGTCGCAAATACATATTAAAATTGTCTTTTAGAACCAGAAACGTCCGAAAAATTTGCTTCATCCGCAACGTCCAACTAATCCGACTATCCGAAAACACCATAAATTCAGGGTGCGCACGCGGGCGCGCTTAAAGACCGCACCTTTTCCAGCACATTACTTTCTCCAAACGAGCGGATCGAAAAGCACGAATTTTCGGCAGTTAAGCAGCGAGGGCCCCGAGTGCAAAAACAACAAACGGAATAGCCCAAAGTTCTCCCCCCCCCCTTAAGTTTTGGCTCGGCCCTGAAAACAAGCGCAGCTATACGTGTATATATTTTTCTTCTTTCCCTGGGCGTGTCCGCTTTCCCACACTTTTCTCGTTGCTACAGCGAGAGCGAGGCGCAATTGAGAGCCCCCTCGTCGTCGTCGCTCTCTCGTCCTGTGTGTATAGGCCCCGCGTGCGCATCCTTAATTGGCCGTAAAAATAGAGTGCAATTAAAGCGAATGCCGATCCAGACACGCTCTCTTGCGAAACCGATAGTACCTACGTACACGTCTCTGGTGCTCTGTGCGCGCGCGCTTGGCCCCCGCGGGAATTTCGCTAGTTCGCGTAATGTGTCGCGTTGCTTTTTGAGCTCGCTCTCTCTCTCTCTCTCGCCGATGTTGATACTCTAGGGCTTGCAGTGGTCGAAGACCGGATTACGCGTTTTATTTCGGCGTTGGCACGTCAATTTTGACTTTTTAAACGCTGATATTTATAACGGACCTGTTATACGTATACACACCGATTCGCGTTAATAGTTTTAGTGGTAAGCAGCGAGCGAGCCTGAAGTTGATTATCTCTTTAAATTGCAGGCAGATGCGTGCGCGATATATAGACGAGGTGTATTAATGCGCGGGCCAACGAGAGCGCGCCGATTTAAATTTTAAATGCCGGCGACATAAGCGCGATTACGGGTAAAAAAATAGCCGCGCGTGCGACGGAAAAAACGTGAATTTTCTGTGTACGAAAAACAAAATATATAAACGAAGTTCTCGGACGCTCCTATATAAACCATACATTTAAAATTTCGATTCCGTCATCAAATTCAATATCTTCAATACATCTATCCGATCTTCTCCCCCAACACTTTTTCTCTCGATAGTGACACGGGAGAGGGATACATAAGCAGTAGCTCTCTTTCTCTCTCTCAAACACGTATTTTGTATCCCTTTAAATCCCAGCGCGACCGTGCGCGAGGGGCGTCCGAAACATCCAAGGCGATTATTGACGACGAAACCAGCGCCTCTCGTCGCCCGTATAGCTCTCGGTCGTCGAGCAGGGGAATGAGAGAGGCTCGACAGCTCTGACAAGATTTTTCCATTACTCGAGCCATAGCAGCGAGCCTTTTTCCATTGAGAACCGAGCGCGCGCGCTCTCTCCGGAAAAGAGCTCGACGAGACGAAGTTGAGAAGCAGAAGAAGCAGAAGACGAAGAAGACGAAGAAGGAGTAGGAGGAGTGGAAAAAAAAGGAGAGGAGCGCACCCGGGAAAAAAAGCCAGAGCGTGGGAGCGAACGCCGGGCGCGGCGCGCAAAAAGAACGGGGGCCCTGTCCCCCCCCCCCCTGCCCCTCGCTTCACTCCACCACGCTCGCTCGAAAATTCGAGCAGCACACCGCACACGTGTAGATGTATAGACATATACGAGTATATATACGTGTGTACGGGACGGCCGCGCGAACGTCAAATCGTGCAAGGGCCCCTTCTCTATCTATCTCACTCTGTCTCTTTCTCTCTCTTGCTCGCGAGCCGGAGCGTTTGTGTATATATGTACGAGTGTAGGAGAGCGAGCGGGGAATACTTAATCGGCGATCGCGGGGCCCGCGCGCTCCCCCTTTATTACGATGTCTCGCTGAATAAATGCATGCCCACCCCCCCCCCCTCCTTCCACCTCCTCCCGGATTTTCGTGTCGCGCAACGTATACATATATACGTGTGCACGCGCGCACGCCATGCGCGAGGTAATCGAGGGGCCCGGCCTTTCTCAAACGAGCTCCCTTTTGGATTAGTGCTTGAGTTTGCGTTTTTCTCTAAATTTTTCCTCTTTTTTTTTCAGGCTAAGAGTTTGTTGGGGGGCGGGGAAAAGGAATTCGAAGATTTGAAGGAAGTGGGTGTTTGCGTATTACCGATCTATGCAGACACGTTTGTTTAAACGCGATTGTTAAAGGAGAAAGTAGGTTTTTTCTTTTGAATCGTGATTTTACGAACACGAAAGCTATGCTTTTGCTACGTTTCAGCGTGCGTACCGCTATAGTTAACTTTATTCCATTTAGCATGTGAATTTTTTCCTTTTTTTCTTCTTCTTTTTTTTTAATTGTGGGAACGCGCGTGCGACGCCATGTTAATTATAATTTTTTCCACGTAATTACGTTTCCAAATCGCTTTGTCTGCGGCGGAGGAAAGACGACATTGCTCATTCGGGGAATTACGGAGAGCGGCTTATTTAATAAAATACGTCATTAAACTGTAACACGTGGGAACCGCGTTTTATTTGCTCTCGCGCTTCTTGATGTTTATTATTTCCAACGCCGCGGCTACGGCGCGTCGATCAATCTCCAAATTATTCAGCAAATTATATTACTCAAACGATTTTTCAATACTCACTACGAAATAAAATTTAAACGAGAAAGGAGAGAGAGAAAAAGAAAAATCGCAATCGGAGCATGGTTTTTAACTCCAGCTTCGTTGTTGGCAACTGGAGAACCCTAAACGCGTGGTAGTATATTATACCGATCGTTAAATGCCTCGAGCCCCCCGTGCCCGGCATTTAACAAAATGTGTAAGTTCGACGTGGGCTCGACCTCACGAACAACATTGGCGCCAGACCTATCGGGTGTTTTAAAACTGTCAGACCCGCACCCGTGAGACAAGGACGCAACCGTATATGCAGGCGTTAAGTTAACTCGAACCCATATTTGTTTTTTTTTTTTTACCAATAAGCTTGAACTCGAAATTTATGGCTGTGTGTAATAATAATTTTCAGCGAACTCTGAAACTATGTTAGTCGGCAAATTATACAATTTTTTTATGCATCTATACCTTTGCAGCAAATTAGAAAAAAATATATGCACGTGTTATCGGTTTTGAAATTTTTTAAGTTTTTGAGGTTAAGTTACACCATTACACGTCTTTTCGTTGTTCGAACGTTGTGTAAGTCAATGTCGAAATGTAGATTCATCAATTGCTTACAAAGGATGCTGTACTTTTGACCTTGTTATTAAAAAACAAATGAAGGGAAATAAAACAAAACACCATAGAAAGTATGGAGTTTCGGTGGCGCAAGTGGTAGCGCATTAGCCTGATAAGCTGAAGGGTGGCGGTTCGATTCCGTCCCGAAACTGTATTTTTTCAACTTAATGATAATATAACGTACAATTATAAAAATAGCTTTTCTAATTCGAGCAGTATATGCAAAGCAATTCTTCTCCATTGCTGTCAAACCGAGTTTTTTGTTGTACACAGACATTTTCAATTTTTCATGATTCATAAAACATTTCATTCGCATAAATTTAAGAAATACAATCATCCAAATTCGCAATTTTAGCAAATCCAACAAATCTTTCGATTTATTCAAAGTCACCAGTATACTTCGCAATATAAAAAATATAATCCCTAATGAAACCTATACGTGGCAGCGTAAAAAGCGATAATCATCGATGGTGTGTCTCAATCGAGCGCTAAAATAAAGTTGCATAATCAGCTCGCGCTCGACTTTAATCCTCGATCTCCATATACGTATACATGTATATATATATATATATATATTATATTCCCGACCTTGTATTATAAATCCCCCAGCAAATTGCAGCCAATACAATTTTCGCGCTCGCTATATATACAGCTGCGTGGCTCAAAAATTTACCCCAGCAGGTTCCCCGCAGCGTATTTAAGCGATTTCTTTTTTTTTGCAGCCAAAGGCTCGAGTAGAAAATTGCCGACGCCGCGCAGTCTAATTTCCACGCACTCCCGCGCAGCCTGTTAAAATTTCCCGTCCCACGTATAAACCAGCGGTCTTTCTCTCTCTTTCTTCGTCGGACGTTCTCTATAGCGCACTCGCAAAAAGTGGAGAAAAAAA
>JAPYYQ010002070.1:0-40923 GCA_030522585.1 Anagyrus pseudococci | reverse complement strand
CCCCCGGCTGATTGCCCCCCTCGGCTTCGCCTCGGGGGGCAACCCCTCAGCCGGGAGGGAATTTCGACTTTCGTCCCTTGTTATGTAATGTACTATTCTTTCTTCTTTTTTCCGAAGCTTTACACTTCCGATACTTCCCCCCCCCCCGCATCCGTGTGCATACCTTTGATATACACATAATATAAAAATATCAAGATTCAATTACGAAAAAAAAGAACGTCCTTCTCGACGAGCGATGCCAAGCATTACAAGCGCGCGTAGGTCATTCAAAACATTGAAACGCGCTTGAAGAATGACTCTCCGTCACCGTCATTCGCGAGAGAAAGAGCAGCCTGAATTTCGACAGCGCGGACGATTGCGTTATCGCTTCCTTCCTAGATACATCGCGCTTATAGTGCGCCGATACCGTTTCGTCGGCGCTTATATGCGTGTACGTTGAAACGCTTACAGAGTCGCATCTATCGCTCGGGCATAGCGGAAGGCCACTAACGAATATTCCCCAAGGAAATGCAATCTCTCTCTCTCTCTCTCTCTCTCTCTCTCTCTCTCTCTCTCTCTCTCGCTCGCTCGCTCCGTCTGACCAAATTAAAACGCTTATTCTGGCGCGCGGCGACCGAGTTTCGAAACGGGCGCCAATTGATGCCGTGCCGAAAGGGAGCACACGCACACTCGGGATTTTTCACTCGCTCGCTTTTCACCCTGAATTTATTTATTTTTTTCTCACTCGTATGGCTAATTATGGCTTGCGCGGAGAAGTTGGCACATGGTTCACGCGGATTACCGAGGATTTTTTTTTGAGAGAGAGAGAGAACCGCTGGCTTTGATGCTACACGGGAACAGCCGGCAGGGGATTACGGTTTTCTGGGTAAACGGCGATCGCGTGTGTGTGTTTTCACGCGCATTAATTTTTCCCCGCGGTTTTTCTTGCTGTTTGATGTGTAACCGTTGCTTGTTGTTATTTTTCTCCCTCCACCTCCTCCTCGGAGATAAAGCCGCGCTCTGTATAGGTGATTTAAGCCTCATTAATACTTCATACATTATACGCGGATTTCTCGAGAAATTTATATTTAGTTGTCGCAAACGCGAGTTGACCCAATTACCACACCGGCACTCGTACCGTCTCTTAATACTCACACGCGCGACCGAGACAGCCTGCATTAAATCGACGTTTATCATAGTTGCAGTCTCTTTCTTTTTCGTGCAATTTCGCTATTTCGAGTGTGCAGCAGACAGGTACGCGTGCCCGGCCAACACTAAACATAGACAGCCCCCCCCCGCAAACAATTAAAAAGCGAGAGACACTACACGCATAGTCGCACACGACCGCGTAACGCTGTAAAATTAAATTTTTAATTGTCGCCGCGCGTCAGCGCGTTCGGTGTATGCACGGTATAACACAGCAAAAAGCTCGCTCGCCACCATCCTTATATCAGAATTTTCATCGATCCTCTCACTAGTCGGCGTAATAAAAAAAAAACCAATCGGAAAAAAAAGAAGAAACGCCGAGAAAAAAAAACCCGCGTTCATAAAAACCTCCGTATCAGCCCAGAGGGAATCGATCGCGAAAACGTCGGATCTGTGTCAAGTGCGCGTATAACGCGTGAATCAGCGCGAGGAGCGAGAAATAAAAAAAAAGCGTTAATCTCGCCGATTATAGATCCCTCCTGCGAGTTCGCGTTCGTATATAAATACACACATCCCGTACGGGCGTGCCCCCCCCCCCCTCTATGTCTCGCTTGGATATCCTTTACCGATCGCTAGTGCTGGAATGAGCTTATCGTGCAAAACGAGTCGGCTTTAAATAGCCGCCCGCCCGCTTATCGGTCTTTCTCCCTCTCTCTCGCTCGGCAAGCTGCCTTCCTTCCTTTTTTTTTTTTTTTTTTGTTCCAGCGATAAATCCGAGAGCATTATTATTTACCCCTGCGCCGCGCGTGACGTCAAGGCCTCTCTCTCTCTAATGCCGCAGACTCGCATTCCGTGCATAGTCACGTAGCGCTACCGCGGCGAGTGAGAGCTTGCCAAGTGTTTACTAGAATCGCGTGAAAATCCGTGCGTTCGCTGAATATAGAAAGAGAGAGAGAGAGAGAAAAGGGACGTCGCTCTTTCTCTCTGCAGCAGCCTCAAGATAAAAGTGATAGTATTTTAAAAAAGTAGGCGCAGGGGGATGGTCTCGCGCGCCCATATGTATCTCGTCCCTTGCTCATTTCTCTCTTTTTCTTCTCGGAGAGAGAGAGAGAAGCGCGCTTTGTCGACAGCTGAGACTCGGTCTGGCGCGCTATTGGCCCCGCAACAGGAGCACTGCAGACTGTAGCAACAGGAGCTGCTTGCTGGCGGCAGTGAGAAAACGACGGGGGGGGGGGAGGGGGGCGAAGAAAGACGCGTCGCCGCGCGGACTGCGTGCTTCCTATAGAGTGTGTGCGTGTGTGTATGTCTCGGAGTCCCGACCTACAGTTTCTCTCTGTCGCTCTCTGCAGCGTGCGTCGAGCCGAGGGAGCGCGCGTAGTCTAGTAACGAGCCTCGATAGCAAGGCAACGGTATTACGCTCTCCGTGTTACGGCCGCTCTCTTTGCCGCACCTACCGATTACAAACGTAAATCTCATTGTATCACTTGCCATCCGTGCGATAGCCAATCGAATTCGCGTGTAATAAAGTTGTTGGCGTGCGTGTGTGTCGTGCTGTATCCAACTGCGTGGCTCGCCCTAAAAAAGGGCTCACGGGCGCTCTTTGGAGGTTAGAAGTGGACGCACACTCTACGAGAGAGCGCGCGCGGGGGCTGCACGCTCCCCCTCCCCACCCCTCCGCCTCGCCCTAGACTCGCTTTCTAGACGCTTCTGGTCCTTACGATACAATATCGGAGTCTATAAGAGAGGAGAGAGACTACCTTGAAAAGGCGCAATCGCTGCAGCGCCAACGCCATCCAGGTAATGACTTCGCTCGCCGACTATGTAAACGCGCGTCAGCTGCGTTTGTTTACGTCCTGCGGCCTCTCTCGATGCATACACGTCGACTGCACAGCTGCAATATACTTACACGCGCGTCTGTTATATATATAGGGTGATGGGCGCGTTCTGATAGCGCGCGAGCGCGCGGCTAAAGCATTACATACGTCGCTTGGACGTCGTTGCTCTTTCTCATTGTGCTCGTATCCGCACGTGGAGGATATTGGCTCTAGTTTCCTGGTCAGCGCCACGATGTATTCTGTCTCTCTCTCTCTCTCTCTCGGCTTGTCACTGCGCGGCTTTTGAAAGTGAAAAGAACTCCGGCGCTTATTGAATGTGCTGTTACAATGAAAAGCCTCATCCTCCTCCTCTTACACCCGGGGGCAGGAGAATAGATTATGCCAGTCATACACGTTAAAGATCTCTCGCTCTGTGTGTCTCTCTCTTTTGGCGACGTCGCGCGTCGAGGTCATTGCTGTGTGCCGTGCTCGTTGAAAGACCAAGTGCTTTCCCTCCCCCGCGCGCGCTCCTGGTGTAAATCTATTTTTTTTTTTAAAGAAGAGGGGTATGTACGCCTATAAGTATAGGATGCCGGATTTCTAACTTTTTTGGAGGGGGCGGGGAGGGGGAGGGCCGTAGGCGTGGAAACGACACATGTAGGCAATGGCACGTGGAATCGGCCGATTTTAACATGACAATATACATATTTACGCAGACCGCGGCTATACGCTAGATGTATAGATATTTATGTCTGTTGTTGCGCGCGCACACACCGGAGGGGCACGAGCGAAAGAGGAGCTTAAACTCCGCGATGATCGTGTCTTCTTTTTCGCTTACACACAAACCGATTGCTGCTCCGGAGCACGCGCGTCCCCCCTCCTCCTTTCAGCCATCAGTTTCTCTCTGTCTTTTGAGCGTGTTGAAGATCTTAAAAATGACGACGACGACGACGACGCGGGTCTACGAAAATAAAAGCCTGTTTATAAGCCGGAGGGAGGCCGCTAGGGGAGGGGGGAGGCTGAAGACATCAGAGTCGGGTAAACATTTTACAGCTGCGCTGGATAAATATACGCCCACCCCAAGAGAGAGAGAGAGAAAGAGAGGGAGTGTGCTTTGGCAGAAGGCGCGGCGCTCTATACGTTATATTATCATTCGCTTCTCGCTAACTTGCGCGCTTTAAAAAATTTTATTTCACGCGCCCGCTCTTCTCTGCTCTTTTTTTTATGGATCAACAGAATCGGAGCTTTATTACCGCGATTATGGTATAAAAACGAGAGAAATGAGAAAGGTTCGTTGTACGAGTTGTGTGTACATAAAGTTCCTCGGATCTGCTGCTTTTTTTTTTTAATACACACGCGAATTTATCGGCGTGGCCGGGGCGGTGAAAGTGCTCTCGGGTATACGAAACTCCGGCTGCCAGGGGTGGGGGAGGCGCACGCTCGTTTTTTCGGGGCACCGACTACGTCGTCGTCGTCGTATCCCGGGCGAGCGGGCTTCTTTAATCGAGGCCTCAATTTTCGTGGTGTATCGGGCCCCTTTGATCCCCGTCAAATTACACGCTCTCATAAATAAGAAGTTCCAACGAGGCCTGCTCTCCTCCTTCTCGCCCCTCGAAAGCACGTCAGATCCAAGTCATCGTTTAAAAATACAAAAAGAAAAAAAAGGATGAAAGAAATATTTAACATGCTCTTGGGCTTTTTTTATTTTGCAGGCGGCCTGCCGGTGAAGCCAGGATCGAGGCAATGCAGTTCAGCCGGCCATTGCCGCGAGTAATCCAGGGGAGTTGAAGGGGCGCAGAAGTAGCGCGCGAGAAGACGAGAGCGCCTATCAACGGACGAACGGTGCAGAGTGCGCGAGAGCAGTGCCTGCGCATATCGAGTCATGAGGTCGCGCAACGAGGAGGAGGCCGCGACTGCGAGCGAGGAGGTGCCGGAGGAGCCGATAATGCCCGAGGGCCTGAAGACCGGGGCCGCGGCGATGATGATATCGCGGGCGGCGAACAAGAGCCCGATGAGCGACGAGGGCATCGAGCCCGACGGCGAGCGTAAGCGCGGCTCCATGTCGCGCTGCTGGAGCATCGACTCCGCGGCGACGAGCGAGGAGGACTTTGGCCAGCGCAGGCAGAAGATGTGCGTCAGCCGCTGCCTCAGCTCGGACAGCGCCGTACTCAGCGACGACGAGCAGAACAAGTGTAAGCTGCTTGCCTGCTCCTCGAATCTCTGGTATAACGTTTGAAAAAGGAGGCGTAACGAACGCGCGTGTTTCAGGTGACGGCGCCGAGAGCGAGTCCGGAGGCGAGGGCAGGCCGCGCTATTGGCGAACGCCAAGCGTCGTCGTGAGCGACTACTCGGACTACTCGTACTTCGACGAGCGCTTCGAGCGCAGCGACCCGGAGCTCGAGAAACTAGGGGCCAACAGCAGCGCGAGCCAGAGCCAAACGAGCAGCTGCTCTTGCCTCGACTGCGACGAGCTGCGGGACTTTCGCGATCTCTCCCCCGGACTCGAGTCGCATGCCCTTCAGGTCTGCCGGCATCGCAGGCACTCGGACTCCTGCTGCCTCTGCCTCGGGCCTACCAGTCTTGGCATTGCCAGGTAAGTGGAGATTCGGCTTTAGGATAAAATTTACAGTTAAGCACTGATACGCGGAGCAATGAGTGATTGACGTTTATTTGCTTTTTATTTCAGTAGGCACATAAACGACGGTGGTAACAGACGAAACTCTTGTTTAGCCTCTTCCAATCCGTATTACACAAAACTGACAGCCAGCGTCGAGGAATCGAATACAACAGCGGAGGAGAAGGAGAAAACGAACTCAACGCCAACTACGTCAATAGAGTTCCTTGACATTCCGCCGCCGCGTAAAATATCCGACTGCTCGACGATCTCCAGTATCAGCAGCGATGATTTCGAACTGACGGAGCTGCAGCCAGTGAAACGATTGCAGGTGAGTCTAACTTCAACGGTTACTCAAATATTCCCGCGCCTATCGTTGCACTGTTTGCCGATATTATAGGCAGGTGATTGTATCCACCGAAAAAGAGTTGCATCATCCGTTGGTACTGTAGGTTTCTTTCGCGTTCAAACTTGCGTTCAACGATAAGCGAAGAATTGAAAAGAAAATGTATGTTAACGGCTTAGAACAAGAGGATTCTAAATTTAAATTCTGGCAAAATTCTGCAACGTCAATAAAACGCCTAAGCGAATTCTGCAAATAACCAGCGCTATATGCCCCGAGAGCACTCAGGGGGGGGGGGGGGCTTACGAAAAACAAAGTCATCGAAACGACGTCAAGCAATTAAAGAAAACGAGTTTCTTGACGTCTACGCCGCCCAACAACATCGCCTGACTAACACTTAATTCTTGCCACTTTTTTTTCTCTCTTTCTTTCTCGAAAAAGAAAATATGATTACAACGTAGCGCTCCCTCGCAATACGCCAGGCAGCGTCAGCTTTATAATCAGCGTACAACGCCTGGGCTCCGTACCGATTGAATTAGTACGCAGCTACTTGTATATATATGTCTCAGCCACGTGGTTCTCCTCGCCGATGAATAAACTAATGCGTACTCCACCTTTTTATTCGGTTCAACATGTTTTACATCAACTTATTTTCCTCCTTTTGGTATAGATTAAAACCGAGCGCGTGTAATCTCATGAAAATGAGTGGACGAGAGAGGAACTCTTTGAAAACTCGCGTGTTTACACAAGTGAGCGAGGAGTCATACTGTTCGATGGCTGGAAAAGCAATAGCAGGAACCGTTAAGGATAATCGCTTATTCATGCTAGCGGTATGGCGCTAAACAAAGATCGACGATAAGAGACACTGGGACAGTCGTTCATACAAATCGGCCGATTTGATAGGTCGTTTGTACTCCTGCACGTGCTGAAAATCTTTCTACCCTTGCATCAGAAACTTGTCTTTCACACCCTTTATTATAGTCACTGCAACTTCGAGATTTAAGTTGCGAGTTTTTATTCATTTTTTTCTTGCAATAGATATAACGTAACTTTTAACAAATTTTTATACGCCGTGATTTTGTTTTATTTATGTTTTTTTTTATCGAATTTTTTCCCTTTTTTATTTCAGTGCGTCAATCTTTTCAAATTCATCAGGGTGATAAAAATAAAGATTAAAAGAAAAGAATTATTTTGAGCAGTAAATAAAGCAATAAAACGAGGTGGGGGTGGGGGGAGGGAGGTTCAATGACAAAAGAAGTGAAATTCAGACTCGTACGAGATGTAGATCATGGAAGGTTTCCAAGCCCCGAGGCTCTTATGTCCTTCACATACATCATTTTTTTCTCTCATTCATCCTTCTCTCTCTCTCTCTCTCTCTCTCTCTCTCTCTCTCTCTCTCTCTCTCTCTCTCTCTCTCCTGTTCATTCATTCTCGTGGCATCGCGAAATTTGCATTTTAATTAAATTATCTATTCATTTAATTTCTTTGTCGCTTTTAATATGCAATTTAAACGAATGTACTTTAGTTGTTGCGTAACAAAAAGAGAAAGTTTGTTCTTAAACGTTAGAATGTTTTTTAAACAATGCAATAAGTAGATATGAAATTTTTTGCAATTACTATATTATAAAGAATAGTGGCCCAAAAGAGCCTTGACCCAATAGACAAACCGTAGTGATAGTTGTATACGAACTTCCTTTTCAGCGACGATCACAGATGACCTCGAGGCACTTATTTGCGAAAAAAAAAATTATCAAGAAAGCAGAGAGCAAGGCTCGCATTTTTCGCTTATTAAATCAACATTTGTTTTGTCGTGCTTTTATATAATTAGTATTCTAAAAAATTTATAGGGTTGTTTGTACCGATGTTTAAAAACAAAACCCTCGTGTTTTTCAATCTTAAGTATGCACTTATAAATAGAACGAGCGCGCTTTAACATTTAATAAACCAACTTCTAACGACATTCGAAATACTCCGTTAAAGCGTCCATGTTAATTTAGGCTTAAAATAACATTTTTTTTTTAAAAATCCAACGAACACTAAAATCTATTTAAAATAGAAGCGATTATCGTACGGCTAAAATTCACAAGGCTTATTAAATCGAAATCCTCGTCGAAGCCTTGGGGGCTTGAACCAACCGCAAATTATATATCGCTCGTAAAAATCCCTCCAATATCGCGAATCCTCGAAAATAAATCCCGGACGGCAGTCTCGACAAAGTCACACTTCCTCGCTATACACCGCAGCGCCGCGCTTGTCAGCCTGACCATATTCCGCGGCTTGTCCCGAACGCTCTTAAGCAACGTGCACGCCTAGACAGGCGTTTATGGCGCGCGAGAGCTCGATTCGCATGTTTTTTTTTTTATTCCGGACTTGTCTAGCGTCTAGCTTTTGTTGCGCAAGCCCGAAAATGAAATCGCAATTAAAAAGAGAAAGAGAGAGGGTAACATAGCGTACGGAAAGACGCACGGGCCAGTGTATAATGACAGTGGAACATCGAAAAAAATAAAATAAAATAAAGACAAACATACTGATAAGATAAGCGTGCCATTGTTTTGGATTGGACAAATCGCCCGGATGATAATGTCCTTTTCTGGCCCTTGTACACTTTGTCTCCATGCCGTCGTATGTAATTGCCTCGAAAACATGTAGACGTCATCGTTAATTGCGATCGATATGAGTGCAATGAAAAAAGCGAGGGGGTTGACAAAGAACGAAAAAAAAAATAAACTAAATAAACGAAAACGCACACCAACTCCGTCGGTCGTGCGCTAGTCGGTTCGTGTCATCCTTTATTTTTTCTCCGTTTTTCTGTTATCTCGTTATCCGGCGATCGCGAGACGACGCGGACAACGCCGTCACGCCATGCAAATGTTAAACGGTTAATGCATTCGACAGCACGATAATATGCCGGTAATTGCCGATGAATGGGAGGCGAAATGCCTTTTGATAACTGTAATTTTCAGTGTTTTGCGTCATTCGCGCTTGCATAGCGAGCGACCGGTGCGCATAGGAGCGCGCAGGGGAAAACAATTGACGGACACTCCACTCGGTCGGGAAAGACTCGTAGACAGATTGGGATACGAGCGGGGATGCGACGAGTCACGTGCGCGAGGCTATACGCGTTCTTATGAGTCAATTTTACAAATTCTCCATTACGTGTACGACGTGGACGTGTTGAGCTTGGGAAAAGAGTTGTGGTCTCTCCAGATCGCGACAATAGCGTAATCGCGTATATACAGCCATGACAATCGCCAACTGCACGTATATAGATGTCTACGTGTATTATAAGCTTCTGGCACGAGGAAAGAGGAGTGCAAAAAAAAAGATGCACGATCTCGAGCGTGTCGGTTAGAAAAATCGGTATACAATGGTAAGCCGATCGGCCGATCTTTCGACGCTTCTAAATATTATTACAGCAGCACAAAAGTTCAGCTCTCTCTCTCTCTCTCTCGGCGAATTAATCTTAAATTCGAGACTTATGTCCCTCTTCTTTTCAGTTATATATACCATCGAGTCGGCCGCACATCAACAGCGAGTATCGTCCTCCCGCTTATAAGCCGGTTAAATATACATGAGTAACGTATTTTATTGCTCAGCCTCGTGTGGAATACGAATCCGTCGTATGTATATATATATCCCGAAAGAGCACCTGGCTGTATATAATGATAATGCCGTTTGTTTTGTTTATTCTCCTAGTCTTCTTTTCTCTTTCTCTTTTCAAATTCAAATTGAAATTTAAGTAAGGACCTCGTAATAAATAAAAGCCTAAAACAAAAACCGATTTCTTTTATTCCAGCTGTAATCTCGTCAACTGGTATGGTTTTAAAAATAACTTAATTCAGGAATTAATATTAATCACCTCGTTTTAAACGAAAAAGAAACAGAAGCTCAGGCGTGTCGCTCAAGGCTGGGAGAAAAAGTCTTGGGAGCAGAGATCGTCGAAAAGCCACGCGACTCACCTTTAGCCAAGCATTAACAATAGCGTCGCGTATTACGCAAATCGGAAGCGATTCAACGTCGGTAGATCCGATCACGTTTTACCACGTGCTTCGTATCCTCCCTCTCTATCTCTCATTTCTTTCTTATTCTATCCTCCTTTGCGTGTGCGATGCTGCCGCAAGGATAGAATAATACTCCGAGCCTCGAACGTGCTACAGGCTTTTCAGTTACGCTCGCGAGCTCGATACCGGCGCTACGTACATACGTCGCCACATGGGATTTATCTTATCTTAACTCGACGATCGAGTGGTTCGACAATATTTGATAAAGCAAGAGAGGACACAATGTGCCTGTATCCTGCGAATAGGGCTCAGTGAACACTCTCAGCCACGTGCGCAAACAATCGACCTTTGCCTGGAGGAGCTTGGGAGCCCCGCAAACACTCTGACACATACACACGCGAAGCAATTTAGCGGAAGTATATCGAGTCAGTCATATCCGTGCGTATTTCAACGAAACAAAAAAAATTACTAAAGAGTACAAGAAATACAAGAAAAAAAAAGAAAAAGAAAAGGAAACAAGAGGAGCGAGAGAGAAAAAGGAAAGAAAAATAAACGGGCCGCTCGGGAGCGCGCGTACGGAGGTGGAATATAGGCTCTCTCTCTCTCTCTCTCGAGTGCTGTGTGTATATACGTATAGGCCGGGAGCGCCGATCTCGCTGTCTCGGGCGCGCGCGCGGCGCGGCTTAGTCTGTTCCGAAAAGCCGCGGCGTCCAGCCGCTAACTCGCCTCGCTCGCGGATTAAGCGCTCTTTGACGGTTTCAAGCCACAGTGCGTTACCTACGACCTCGGCCAACGAATGGCAGGATTCATTGCGGACGCCTGCAATTTGTGGCCTCGGCTTGGCGTAATCGTGGAAGGGAGAGCAATTGTCGAGAGCCCTGCTTCCAGCGTGCAAATTGAACGTGGCTTTGACGGCGTAGGGGACGCACTCGTCGGAGGCTCCTCGCCTGCTGAGGAATAGCAGAATCGACGCTGGAGAGCAGGCGTGAATTGTTTACGTCCTCAGGCGGCTTGCTCGACGGAAAATTCGAATCTTCGACCGCGGAGAAGTGTGCGTGCGCGCGCCCGAGTAAAGAGTGTACGACTCGACAATGCGGGATAAGTCACGCTCGTCGTGAAGCGCGGATTATGCGGGAGAAAACGAAATTCCAAGATTAAACGCTCGTCCAGGTGAAATACCTCTTTTTCTCTCTGTGTTGTGGTGTATCGGCACAGCGGTGAAAGCTTTCCATCCGGGCACAAGAGCCACAACAAACACACGGCGCTGTTACGAGGCACACGGCCGGGCGGCCGCAATCAAAATACAAAGTATATTCAGTAGAAGAGCGCCAAGACTGGTCAGACGTTAAATTTTGGATGAAGCAGCGACGAGGCGCGGCAGGAGAGGTCCGCCATTCCGCTGAGAAACGAATCTAGTCAGAGAGGCGATTAAAAAAAAAGGGGGAAAAAATAGAAAGGTATATATAGAAGCGATAATAATGGACGGTGAGAAAAAGCTGTCGCCGGTCTCGCCGCGCTGCAAGCCCTCCTCGCCAACGAGCCCTCGGAGCCTGGCGCCTACGCTCAACCTGATGGAGCAGCTGCTCGCGGCAAAGATCGAGAGCAACGAGGAGAATCATAAGCCGGGCAGCAGGGACGAGCTGGGCGAAGGCTCGTCGGGCTCGGACGAGCAGATAGTCAGACGGCTGAGGCGCCGTCCGCAACTACTGCGTAGCGAGTCGATAGACAGCCAGACGAGCGCGGGCAGTTCCGTAAGGTCGACCGGGTCAAGCTCCAGCGGCTATTGCCACTGCGACGACTGCCTACTCGGCATTACCGACAACTACCAGCAGAATCAGGCTGTCCCGGGTGTTAGGAAGAAGGTAAGACCTCCTTTCTGTTTATCTCGAAGAAAGAAAGCCCCAATTGCGCGTAGCTCGTGCGTGTAAATACAGACCGGTCAGTTAACTCGGGTAGAGAGGCTCCTTTGAATTGCAGATCAGTTTCCTCGAATAAATTCATTAGCGGAATCGATTGCGCGCTCTCGGCTGTCCATGTGCGCGAGAGACTTGTTCCATCGAGAGCGGGGGGGGGGGTGTCTATACTCGATTCCGTGTCTCATTAACGCGCAGCCAGCGAGCGAGTGAGCCGTTTGAGAGAGTGTTTTTATCTTATCCGTTGTCGCGCGCACCTTTCGCCGCTTTGCTTTGCGCCGCTAGCTTATACGTATCAGGGGGGGGGGGGAGGGCTGGGCAACAAATCTTGGAGCCAAGAGACTTCCTCGAAACGATTAAGCAGATGATTTTTCGTCGGAGCATTGTCGTCAGGACAGAGCGCGCGTGCACTACAATTTCACTCGCGCCTCCTTTTGAGGTACGATGAGATAACCTGCTATGCCGACTCGATACTTGTTACACTCTCGTTTTTTTAACTTTTTTATTTGTCGGTCCACCTGTAATTAGCCGATTGTACGTTTTGCGCTTGATGATTGTGTAGGGCGCTTGACTGGCCGGTTAATCCGGCTAAAAAGGAACGATTGACCACGCGTTTCCTTTTTCTTTTGACGCGCTTTTTTTATATTCTCGGTATATACGTGCTGGAGTGTAAAACGTGAAATTTGGGTTATTTCGAGCAATTGAAGTGACGTTAAAATAATACACTACCTCGTAACGATATTGCCAATTTGTCTAACGAGCCGTTTTTATACTTGCGCCTCTCCGCAGCTTCTCCCCCAGTGACGTGCGGGCGCGCTCGTTTTTGTGAAAGCGAAACGAAAGAGAGAGAGAAAAAAATATATGTACGTCTAAAAAAAGCCGGGCGAAAAAATTAAAATTGAAAAGAAGGTTTGCCGCAGAGGGAACTAGGTCTGCATAGGGGTCTGAGCGAGGGGCAAAAAAAGCCAATCGTCCATCAATCAATCTACGCTTGATGATCTATATTTCTTTCATCTCGCCTCTCTTTATTATCATTATATGTATTTTTTAGGGGGGGGGGCTATATAGCTGGTTATTTTCTTCGTCTGTTCTTAATTTATTTTTTCACATGGCACACTAACATAAGGCTCGTCGGCGAGTCTTCTTTTCTGATGAATTTTTTAAAATTATGGCGTGTGGGTCGTGCAAAAAAGAAAACAAAGGCAGGTTATAATTATCTTTGATTATTTGTAAAAATCTCCGTTAAAAATTAATGGTTACACTCGAAAATTATTCAATGCGAAAGAGTGAAAAACCTTGAAAGTTTATTTTTTTTCATGAATCATCGCTTGATTTAATAATCATAATCCAAAGTAAAGAAAATTTACAAAAGAAAAATAAACGAGGGGAAAGGAGGGGGATCCAATGCCGCCACAATTATTTCACGGTAGCGCGCGATTAAATATCGCGCGCTCGGGTTATTTGCCCTGTCCCCCCCTTCTTCGGCCGTTGCTCAATTCCCCTGCATCAATTAGTCTTTCGCTCTCGTTTCATCCAGTACGTGCAAGAGGAGAGCACGTGTCTTTCTCGTGCTTGCTCACGTCGCTCCGTCGAAAAGGGTACCAAATAAAAATTACTTCCAATAAACTTAATGTATACTTGCACGCCTGTTATATAGAATTATTTTAATCGCAGTGTGTGTGTGTGTGTGTGTGTGTGGACATGCTCCTTTTTCTTCGCTTTCGCATTTATAATGAATTTTTGCTTGATGCCTGGATAATTGTATCCTACAATTTATTAGATAAAAAAAATATCTATTATTCGAACAGGTTTACAACGAGGATAAATTTTTACTGAAACTATTCCGTATACAAAGTTATCGTTACGCAAGCAGGACGCGTTAATGGGACAATAAAAAAAAACTTTACGATTATTTAATTGTATCCAAAGTTACAACTTGTTTTCACATGATTCACCGCTTTTGCGATTGTCCTCGTATTTTCAGCTAGTTTTTCCAAGCTCCGTGTACAAAAGTCACCTAACCGTTAAAAATACTCGTCCGTAGCCTGATGTAAATTTCGAAAAAAACAAAAGAAAAAAAATAATCCAGTTTATTTTTCGTTTCTCATCTCCCACCAACAATATGCTTTTCTCGCTTAGCCTCTTAAAAAAAAAATAACACAAAAATATCGAATTTCGACGTTCGCCACTTTTTCAATTGCGAAATTTCAACGATTTCTCGCGCGCACCCCCTTAAAATTTATCGATCCTAATAATAGACATCGAACGCGCGCGACGACGACAATTTACGATCTCAAGCACTCAACGAGTGAATTAGCCGAAAGGTCTCGGGGGAGTCGGGCTGGGATAATTTTAACGGAACGACTCGAACCTCGTCTTGTTTATACGCTCCTCAATTTCAGCGGGGGAAGTTGAAAATGAAAACGCGAAGTTGGAATAACGACGTGGCAGGGTAATTATCCTCACGAATAGCGGCATAACGCCACGAATCTGCGGAGTGACGCTGATAATTAGCTTAATAATACTGCGCTTAATTCCGCTCCTCCCCTCATCGCCGCTAATCCATTGATTAGCTCGATTGATGGTGAGGTCCCTTTGTCAGGCGTATTACGTATGTAGTTCTTCTCTCTCGCTCTCTGCCTATATATACGCGCGGCTCATTGAAATTCAATTAACACTTTTTATTGTTGCACCGAAATATTCCGAGTATGCGGTAATTAGTAGTAATTAGCTACTTAATTACGCTCGCCGTCATCTCTCGAGAGGCGGATAAAGAAAAGTTTATATCGGATGATCGGAGGCTCTTAACGGATTCTGGAAAATATAAATCAACGGCGAAGTAACCGAGAGAGAAAAAAGAATCCGTGCAAAGCGCGTCCGAATCGAGCGACGGTAGAAGTCGCCGCTGTGTTTTTCTCGACGATCCGCGTGTTCTTTGGTATATGGCTTTTACGAAACGCGGAATTCCGCGCGCGAGCGCTAAGAAAAAGAGAGCCGCGCGCTATGCGTCTTTTTTCCCCGCCAGCCCGAGAGAGAGAGAGAGAGAGAGAGAGAGAGAGAGAGAGAGAGAGAGAGAGAGAGAGAGCTCTAAGGCACGTGCGGGCGGGCTACGGTTACGATTTAATCGCCGGCGTTAATTGACGTTAATGGCCGCTTTTCCCCGGGCGTTGACGGGTTTTCAACCTCAGTGCCCAGCGGGAGCTTAAACGCGCGAGGAATGTTGAAGCGCCTCCGCCTGGGCATTGAGATTGGAATGTCCATGCGGGAGCAATGATTTTGTCCTTTTTGTTCTTGTTGTCGTCGTCGATATGTTATGTTCTTTGGAATCGATTCCTGTCGATCAATATAAGTGTATACTTTGCTTCAATTAAGACGGTTATTGCAGCAAAGAATAATTGTAGGGGACATTATTGGATTGAGAGGTAACGGCGTTGATTATTTTCGGGTAAGAGAGCTTGTTTCAAAAGTTTATACGGTGAAGTTGGGAGTTGGATCGTTGGATGGAGCAGACGTTTTGTATTTCCATCGGTCGGTATGTCATACCCGTTGAAGATGCCTGCCGATTTTGAAGAAGTTTACGAAATAGTCGACGTGTGGCGCTTCTCTCGTGGAATAGAAAAAAAACGTTCCTATTCTTGAAGAATTGTAAAAAGGATAATTTTTAAACGCTCGAACTATCGCGTATCTTTAATTTTGCCAATTTTCGTCAATTTCATTTCGATTTTTCTTTCTGCGCTGTCTAATTATTCGTTTGTTTATTTATTCCATTTATTCGCTCGTGTCTCTTTGAAAAATCAAAACGTGCATTTTAATTTATGCTTTCTCTCAAAAAATAAAAAAAAAATCATTAAAAAACAGTGTTTACCAAAGTCGGTATAATTTGCAAAAAAAGCCTCAAAAACACACTCAACCATATAATTGCATCACCATTCGAATCCTTTAAACTTCCGCCTATTATGCATCATTAGGATTCTACCGAGCAATATAATCAACAGGCCGCACGTCAACGGTAAATCCAGTGCCAAACTAAACAAAAACATCGACGTATTGCGCGAAAGTCAAGGCAAAACTACGAAAGTCCCAGGCTCACAAATGTCAGGAATTCTTATCTCTGAAACGCGCGAAAAAAAAGGAGAATCGGACATGGCGCTCACTCAGGCAATTACATGTTGAGTAACCCTCGCAACGTTACCGCCTCGTATATACACACACCGATCGTGTCTCAAAAAGCCGCCTACGTCTTTGCACTTAACTTTTAGAACAGAGAGAGAGAGAGAGAGCAACACCGTTATTAGAATATACTTTTTTTCATCCGAACGCGTTCTATTTTCGCTCTGACGTGCGATATCGAGTCTCCGTAAAAAAAAAAATATGTTAATTAACGAAAAGTAAAAAAAAACTCGGCCGCGAGGCAACAGGCGTGAGAAGTCGATCGGGTTTAAATTGAAACGACGAGGGAATAGCAGACGGTCTCGGGAGAGCGATATGTGCGCTGCGAGAGTTTGCCTTCCGCGTGTGATTAGATCACTTAGCGAGACTGCGGGGGCCTAAGTGACATTGTCAGCATGCCCGTTTGGCTTTTCGCCGAGGCCTCGGCACTCTTTTCGCTACTTTTCCGGCTTTACGTCAGCGCTAAGCTATACTCGAAATGAAAAATCGAATCTCTCTTTTTTTGCCGATGAGACTTGAATTACCCTTTCCATCACCCTCCCCGGTATGACTGAAAAGATCTTATCTACGCGGCTGGGTAAACAATTTTTGCGCTCACGAGAGCTTACACGAGATTTCAGGCAGCCGGACTCTTCTGCCGTATACACGCATGTAACGGTACTTATATACAACCTGTTGCTCTTTTACCTTATTGGTCGGTCGCTTTCCAAAAAGCATCCGGCTCGACGATGGTGTAGGTCGTGTGATGTGTCGCGCGAAAGTGCCTCCTCGTACGTATATACCAGCGACGGGACCGCGTTTCGTCACGTTAAATTTTGTCACCGGGCGCGCACATGCGTCAATCTTTCGCCGATTGTTTTTTTTTTTATTTTTTCATCCCCAACGGACGTCACAGGCGAATTTGTTGTTTTCCTAGTTCAATCGAAAAATTAATGTGTCGTGGAAAAAAATAGGCATATGTTTCAACGCGAAAGGTAAATATTTACCTTTTTACACCCGCGGGGAGTTATTCTAATACGGATAGTTAATTAATAATATCTTATCTCGGTTTCGTGCGTTTTCGATACGTCACGCGAGTATGTCAGTTGAATGAAGATACGATAATCGAACGGATAATTAGCAAGCGGAATATTTATATGAGTTTAAAGAGAGAAAGAGGAGGAAGAAGAAGGAGCAAAAGAGAGAGAGAGAGAGAGAGAGAGAGAGAGAGAGAGAGAGAGAGAGAGAGAGAGAGACTAATATGTATGCTTATAATTGCACATCGTCACGGGTGGGCATTATCAAACCTGTCGAATCGGAATTCAATTAGCATCGGCGATTATGCTAATTTAATAACGAGAATTTCTCGCTTTTACGGCGCACTACATGACCACCATAGCATAACGTTATGAGCGCAGCAAACATTGGTCCCGATCACGGTCGACCACAAGAGACGAACGGACCGCGTTAAAAACGCGAAACACGCCCCTCGAGGAAATTGCTCATCGAGCGATGCTTGCTCGACGAGCAGCTATACTTTTTATGCCTTAATTTTCGGCTTTACTCTCGCTCATCGCTCCACCAATAACGCGATCAGCAACATCGTACGTCTTTTTAAAACGAGCATTCATCCGATCCAAGCCCCTCGAGCCAAGCCCCTTGGAAAAAAAAGAGAGAAGGAAAGTGCCTTATAACCAGACGACACGAAACTGGACGAAGCCGTAAAACAGCAAAAGGCAAAAAAAAAAAAAAAAAAGAAGCATATTCGGTGCACGGCGGCACTGACATCAGACTCGCGCGCAGCCTTGACCCAGCGTTGAAATTTCGGCGTCGAACCGCGGCAGGCCTGTGCGTCAGACGCTCGTTCTCGCTGCGCGCATCGCCGCGCACTTGCCGTATACCAACTCCTTATCCGTATACGAGCCCGGATCCTCTCTGGAGAACCTGACCGTTTAATCGGGCCCCCGTCCTCCTCCTCCATCGTGCCATTTACGTTTTTGCCGCGAATAAACGAGTTTGCGCGAAGAACCTTTCTACCTTTCCTTTTATTTTTGCTCTCCCTGCGACATGTACAGTCAGTTCGTGTATAACCGCGATAACTCACGCGATGATGCGGGCTCGCACGTCAGACTACATCTGATGTGTGTTGCGTACGACGCGTTGTAGGATGTTTCACAGCGGCGATAGGTTAATTTACAGTGGGTGTGTACACTTACACACTTACGCGCGGGCATTATTTACGAGCCGATTTGAGAATAGTGCCTTTGGAATGCTGTTTCGAGCTTCTTCTTTTTCTCTTTTCTTTTTTTTTTTTTAACACAAACGTGACTTTTTATTGGGATGCTTGAAATTATTAAATATCCCCGGCCGTTTGGCAAAGTCAATGTTTGTCTGACCCGAATGACTCCACTTGAAGTAGGTTATTCCTAAGACCGGTGGCTCTGCGTATTATTAGGATCTCTTGTTTTCCTTACTCTTTTTCGACTTTGAAAAATATCGATTAGTATAACGACGACGGAAAAATTTGTAACGCTCTTGTGTTCTTTTTTTAAAAAAAAATACTCAACTTTGTGATAAATCATTTAGTGAGTATAATTAAAATCGATTACGGAATCGATACCGGAAACCAGCGAGAGAGACTAAACCTCTCTAAAGTGCGAATTTTTAAAAAATCTCGATAATTATTAAAATAATCCATCCGGAAATCGGTGTTTAAATGCAGCTTCAATTCTTCATTTACCGATTTAAATTAGCTAAAGGGAGAGAGAGAGAGAGAGAGAGAGAGAGAGAGAGAGAGAGAGAGAGAGAGAGATAAGAAGACGAGAAATGAAAAAAGAGTGCAAAAAATAAGGAGAAGGAGGCATAGAGCATACGAGGCACACACGGCACGTCCGCGTGCTCAGCCGGTCGCGCCGACACGAAATTCCGCAGCTGGGGTCCGATCACGGTGCGCGTTGGGGACTGCGTCAATGCTAATCCAGTCGGCAAGCCGTTCCCTCTCCCTCTCTGTCTGTCTCTCTCTCTCTCTCTCTGTCGGCATTGAAATTTATGCTAAACCTCCGTTTTATCACGGGCCATCGGCGACAGGGCGAGTGGGCCGGTACCGGTGGGCTCGCTCTTCCTCCCGTCGTCGCGACCGCAGCCTCCTCTCTCTTTCTCTCTATACAGGTCCGCCGTCCGACGTCAATAATCTTTACTTTTTTTTTTCCTTAATCTTCACTCTTTGGCTCTATACTCTCGCCAAGAGGAGGAGAGAACACAGAGTCTGACAGCCGAGAGCAGTATAGCAGCCGCAGGGGCCGTATATCGCGCGGCAGCGCGTCTATACATGGCGCTAATACGCTCTAGGCTCCCGGAAATTGCGGTGAATTAGCCGGCTCGAAAATATTTAATGAGGGGCCCCCGCGTCACGAGTAACCTCTACCCGTCAGGTCTGACGTAACGGTATTCGTACTTATTTGGCTCCCCTTCCCCTGCCGCTCTCTCTCTCTCTCTTGTTCGAGAGGACAAATGATGATATAATGTAAACCAATAAAAGTTCAAAGCCACGCCAATATTCACGTATAATACACATGTATATGCAATAAGCTTGGCATAACACGTTGTTCCTGCAGCTCAAGGAGACAAACACAGATGCCTATACATTCTCCGCTTGAATTATCCGCCTCTTCAACCTGTAGAGCAACAAGTCGTTCCGTTACGACTGTGTGCGCGCGTGCGTGTAGAGCTTATCCGAAAACAGCAATTCCAGAATGCTATATATACATCGCCTACTTCCGCAATCGTAATCCCAACACGTGCGTTCCCGGAGCAATTCTCAACGAAAAGAAAAATCGCTTAAGCTTTTCTCGAGATTTATCGCGGCTAGATTACTTAGCGAGCATTTCTGCGTGTGCGTGCTTATGTGCGCTTACATGTGCATTTATCTCGCGCGATCAATTGCGTCAAAATCGCTCACGTGCTGGCTGCATATAGCCGGAAATTACGAGCGGAAGCGCGCAGTCCCGAGCAAGAGAGAGAGAGACTCGTTGGCCATGCAAATAGCCGTGTGCTATGCGCAGCGGTGTAGAGATATCGCGTAGGGGGGGGCGGGAGAAGAAGTAGCGAGGATGGCTGCGGGAGGATAATGAGGCCGCCGCCGCGCCTTTTCATTCGCCGCGAGGCCTGCTATACGTCGTTCCAACTCGTCTGCGCTACATTCGGCCCAACTATAATACGTATTTCTCTCTACTCGGAATAAACCTGTTTGATGGATTACGAGTAATAGGACGGGATGATTTGAGCGTTGACGATGACGACGACGGAGCGGCGTCGTTAGACGCACGTGCGCTAGGCGCTTCTTCGAATTCCGTGACGATTTTTTCGGCTATTCTCTAACGTTTTTTTGTGTATATGATGCCGGATTTTAAAATTAGATTGCTGATGATGCACACAAACACACCTTGCCGGCTTTGTATTTAATGGCTTTGGTAAATCGCGACCTCAATAATGTAGGTGATCGTTGCACCGGCACGGTTGTCTTGTACAAACCTTCAAGATCACGCTGTACAGTCGTGTGTGCGAGAGCGCGCTCTTTTTTAACCGTAATCAGTCTTAAAACTCTCGTTATTGTTCGTTACGAGAAGAGAAAAAAAAAGCGTTTCCAAGCCTTGGAATGTAAAAATATACCAGATTACAATTTTCAGTATTTGCGTCTTGCAGTTTACGGCTGTATACGCTCGCGCGCAAAGTAAACAAAGCGTTAGACTGCTTTAACCCAGTTAATCTTCGTTGATATACAATCAAATCATAAAAAAAAGAATGAATCGTCAATGTCTCGATTTAAATAATCCTATAGAGGAAAAGTTCGATTGGATGTGTATCAAAAAAGAACTGCATACCACAGAAAAAAAAAGAAAGAGGAAGGGGATAAGGATTGGGAGGAAAAAAGTTAAAATCGTGATAAAAAAGAAGGCCAAACATGGAATTGATCTTTGGCTAAGCTACGATAAATCGACCTGCATATTCATTCGACAGTATTCGCGACAGGGTCGAAGATAGAGATCTTACACGAGCGGCACGTGGCGCTTTTCCGTAGCAGCCGCGTATACATTATAATATGCGTTCAGCGATTCGCCGTCTATATTAAGCGCGAAATCGGGCTATTGAGCTGGATAAGAGAGGCCGCCGAGCGAAGAAAAGTCGAGCGTGACCGGCCAAATAAACACGTATAAAGCTACGATAAGAGCTATACGGTGAAAAGAAACGAGCGAGGGAGAGAGGGAGATAGCGCGGGAGTGAAGCGATAAGCCAGATCGCGCGCGTTTTACGTAACAGATTCGTGATACTCGGTTCTTAGTCGGTGTGAAAGCTTTTTGAGATCAAAATTTTGGATTTCCGGTGCGGAGAATGATGTTCGCTAACGAGTACATCCTTTTTTATTTTTCTTAGCGGATGAAGAAGATGCTGTTACGAGAGTTTCAAGACATTTTAACGTCTTCTCTGAATTACCGTCGATGTCGCGTGCTCTCGGCGCCAGCTCAATTCTTCGCGAATCTCCTCGGCGAATGGGAAAAAAAATAGACGTCATTCACTTCGGCGAATCCAATTTCTTTCATTTTTGGAAATCCGTTGTTTCACGCATAGTGCTATATATTGATTCATTCAAATTGACTCTCTTCGCGCGAATAAAGGCAAAGAAACGTCACGCTTTATTCCCGTAATAATGGTTATACTCTCGCGATAAAGAGCAAACAAGGAAAAACGAGCGCCGAGATCTTCCCCAAAACTCTATAGCCAAAATCCACAGCTGATCAATCAAAACGATAGGGTTTCACGGAATAACCGATTCCCCTCCCCTCCCCCCGTTGCGCAAGCCGAATGTCCAAAGTCCGCGGGTCGCGTCTAGTCCTCGGAATCTCTTCTTGTAAAGCAACTCTGATACTTTTTCTTCCTATACAGCCAGAGTTCAAGCATCTCGGATGGAGTTCGATCAACTAAAAACGCACTTTTCTCTCTCTCTCTCTCTCTCTTCCTCGCTCGCGGTGTGTTTGATAAATACGCGCGGATTTATCGTATACGCGGCTACCGCGCTGTTTATTGTTGTTGTCGATCATCGGTTCATAACGGCCTGGGGCTACTGCTATAATATCGGTGAATCAGTCTCTCTCGCGCAACAATCGCAAAAATAAGAAGACGACGAAGAAGAAGACGAAATTGACGCACGGAGAGTCCGGGGTACACCGCTGCGTATTGTTTTGCGCGTGGCGAGATAAACGATCAATCATTAATAACGATAAATTATCAATAAAATGTATGTGTATATAAATGTTGACGGTATACATAAGCGAACGACTCGTTCGGAGAACGACGCGATTCAGCCCGAACACGTGCTCTTATGTACACAGGCTGCGCTAGCTCGCTGATCTCTCTATGGCCCATAAATCGCTATATTAACATTTTATTCGAGCCAATTCGAGACATTGACTCTCTCTCTCTCTAACTTTGAGCGCTCGATTGCCAAGACGAATCAAGCCCAATCAAGCCGCATATTCCAGCAGTTGGAAAATAAAATCGTTGAGCGTGAGCGGCCCAGGGTGATCGCAAGAGATTCACGCGGTCGCAGTGTGACACGCCAGGGAGAAGAAGTGATATACCACGGACACGTCCTTACGTATATACAATATCAAATCGCAGAACGGACTCGCATCTCTTCTCCCGCAGATATATGTCAAAACTACACAGTCGAAAACTTTCTCTCTCTCGGCATATCGTCGTTTGCCATTATCGAAGCCGCTTGAGATAATTAGCCGACAAGTCGTTTGAATATAGTCGAGAGAAAAGAAAGCGCGGCGAGTGTGTGTGTGTGTACGTCAGAGGCTGCGAACTGTAGATCCAAGTCCACGCGCGATTTATTCTTGTATACTCGCAAATCCCCGATAATGATGTCTTTATGAACGGATGACGGTGTGTTGTTGAGATATACACTGTACGTTTTGTTTTTTTTCCCCACCTCGAAGACGCAGGGGACCATGAATAATTCGTTAAACTCCGTATAGATACGTTCGCGTTATTGTTCTGTTTTCACTCTCGGAGCTCGCGATTTATCTAACTTTCCGGGATTCAAGGTGAATGCATGGCGCATCTTCGCCGAGCGCCGTTTATTGCTATAATTTTACGAGCCGCTGTCTTCTTCGTTTATTATTATTATTATTATTATTATTATTATTTTTATAAACGAACCAAGCAGCGTAATACACATGCCGACTTTTCCAATTTCGAAAATAATTGCGTGGACACGAATATGGTCGATTGCGCAAGAGAATCCGAGTTCACGCGTCTAATGATTTAAATGAGAAAATGCAATAAATAAAACATCAGCGACGGTGGGGGAGAGGAGACACGAATGATTTAAAAGTCAATGTTATTCGTGTTAAGGCTTTTAATGGCCTCAAGTACGAAGTATGCGCGAGGATATAGAGCCGATGAAATGTACCGATCGTAAACGGACTTTTTTTCAAACATGCTGTGAGCCTTTCAATAAGTGTCGTCGATGTGTCGGTTTGCGTATATACGATGCAGCGCTAGACGATCGATCGTCGTTCTTCATCAATTACATAATTCTACAGCGTGGCCTTTGGAGCTACGTTGCATAATTGCAGTTTAATGACTGCGCGAAAATTCCGTTTTACGCGTGCATTAGCTGTAATGGTCTCTCTCTCTCTCTCTCTCTCTCTCTCTCTCTCTCTCTCTCTCTCTTGGATAGTCAGTCCCTTTTTTCTTTTCTTCCTTATTTTTTATTATTCCTTAATTAAGCCAAAACGATGCGACTGAAATTGCTTCAGATAAATATTACTCACACTTATCGGGGAAGTCGGTAATTATACGTCGACGCGTCATCGTTCATTTGAAAAACAAAAAACTAAAAAAAGAAGAACAAGGCGCCGCGTTACGCCGAAAATTCTTCGGCTCGGCTCGTTCTCTGTTATACTTGCAAACGCAAATATTTAAAGATGGAATTAATATACGATTAACTGACTCAACGTTCGTGGTCTTACGTCAAATTAAAACAGCCGATCGCTTGGCTATATTTACAATGTGCCGCTTTCGAAATTTTCGAACGCCGAAACGCCAGGCCCATCCCCCCCGCACCTAGATAATGCGTCAATGAAGAACTGGAGCAATAGCGATAAGTCCCCCGGTCGTTACATACGCGCGTCACGATCACGCTTCATTAATACCAACCAGCGATATAATAAACATATAGGGATCGACGAGAAAGAAAAGAAAACGACACAAAAAAAAAGAGCGGGGCCTCGGAAACTCAAAGTCGTTCTTATGATTAACGATACGTGCGCCCGAAAATTTACGATCACCCGATAACGCGCGGGTACAACTCTGACGCGCGCGGCGAACGGCCAAAACATCGTATTATCTTCGTAATCTCGTCTCAAGCAAAATACACAGCCTTTACACGAGGGATATCTGCTGCTTGTGAGTCGTGGCTAGCTTTAACTATTGCCAGAGGCCGCGGCCCGTTACTGCAAGAAAGCAGAGAGGAAGCGGCGACGGCCGACGAGCCGAGCGTCACGTAAACTGGGCGCGCACGTAACAGGTGTCCGTATGCGCGTCGGGCCCGCCGCTTTCCCCCGATTTCCACGACGTCACTCGGCTTTCCGGCCTACAGACGTACATCGCTCGCTAAGCTCATCTCGTATTACGGGATATGTGCTTCCCCTCGTTCGAAAAAGGAGGGGGGGGGGTAGGAGATGCCGTCGGAAATGGATCAGCGTTTAACGAGCTTTTGCGGAGAGCTTCGTCGAATTTCAGACTGGATACACGGCCTATATAGTGCCGCTCGCGTAATGAGCTCGCCTTCGCGCGAATGCATTATGTTCCCGAGAGACAATGGGATCTCTCGCGCTCGTATATAGTCGCGTCGCGCGAGTGTATATAAATTTTTATTGTTCTGCGAGGAAGTCGAGCCGCTCTCGAGGAATCTCTCTCTCTCTCTCTCTCTCTCTCTCTCTCTCTCTCTCTCTCTTCAGGTGCTTAAACCCCGCAGTCATTCACTGACGTAATGAGATAAGTCGAGTTTAGTCAGCGTATTCTTATTACAGCCGCGCATCTCTCTCTCTCTCTCTCTCTCTGTCTGTGTCACGCAAATCGGCATATACAGCGTTGTATCACCGAGCGCCGGCTGTGTATGATTCAAGTTTTAATATTAATTATGTGAATATCGAAATTTCGACACTTGGCTTCTTGGCCCCGGCTGCTTACGCCGATCGATTGCGCGCTTTTATCAGCGATCGTACTTACGCACTTCCCGCGCGCGTTTGTGCTTGTGTCAACGTCTTTGGTGGCCTCACGAATTTCTTTTCTATATATACATACCCGATAAAACCTGCCGGCTTATCTCGGCAGCTTCATTTACTTATAATTACCGGCCTCGTCCAAACAAGCTATATTACACTTTTCTCAAGTCTTTATTTGCGAATATTCCATCAGTCGTAAACTAAGCGAACCTCCCCTTTCCTCACCCTCGCCTGATCCCCATCTCTCTCGGACGCTCAACGGGGCAACAAAATCAAAACAAAAATCGAGAATTCCTCTCGGCATTAGAGAGTGAGAGAGCGACATTTAAAATTCAAATCTCCAAGCTCTTCTAGACTCCTCCCTCTCCGCGCACGCACGGACATCTCGATAAATCGACCGTACGAGCTGACTCGAATCCCAGGCTGACGTTCTCTTTTCTTTTTTATATATATAAAAAAAAAGAAAAAGAAAAAGCTAATGGAGAAAAGAAAAACAAGACGAAAATTCAGCATCATAAAATCTCGATCAAGCCGGATACTCCGGCGTGTATATATCCCAGACGCGGTCTAGTCGCGTGTGTATATATCCAAGGGTGGGGACACACAAGTTCATTCGCCGAAGCCGGTCGGCGTGCACGTCAGAGCGCGCGGGGACCCTCTCTCTCTCTCTCTCTCTCTCTCACTCTCTGCTGCAAGCGTAGAATAAAAAAGGCGGCCCGTGCGATCGTCGCTATAACGTACGGGCGTAAAAGCTGGAGGAGGAGGAGGAGGAGTGGTAGAGCAACCGGTGTTAGGTGCGCGTGTGAGTGTGTATCCGTGTGTTGTGCGTTGCAGTCGCGGCCTCGGCGCAGCGCGCGGAGAGCACGTCGAGCGCGCGAGGCACGCAAGCGAGAGAGAGAGAGAAAGATAAGGAGGAGCGCGACCGCGCGGCACTCCAGTCGTCTGCCAGACCTCGAGCAGACTCCAAGAGAGCAAGAGAGACTCTCGGTGTACGAGTATATATGCGCTCTCTTTTTACGCGCTCCGCACCCGTTTGTCGCGTCTGTACATCTCCAGCGAGCCTGAACTTTTCAAAGTTACCGCAACGAAGAAGAGGACAGGTGCTTCGTCCGTGTGAACGCGAGTAACACAATTGGCCAGCAGCAGCAGCCGCTCAGCGATAGATTGCAATCGCGAGAGGAGGACTGGTAGAAATTGCCTCGAGCGAGAGGAACGAGAGGCTGCAGGCGCAGTCAGCGAGGATCGAGGAGTAGAGCTGTGCCCGCGGATAAAGCTTAATCGAGCGTACGTGCTGGAGTAAGCTCGGGCTTATCAAGAGCGCCGCTGGCCCCGTACGACGCAGCGAGAGAAGCTCTCTAGCAGTCAGCGGAATCGTTAGCGGGGAGAAAGCGCACCGGCGAGACACGCGAGCCCGATCGGCCCCGTCTGACGTAGGAGACGCTGTGTACGGGAGAGGAGGAGGCGCAGAGAGTAAGACACGCCGCTGGCGCGGCTATGGCAAGGCTGGAGGCCTTCGGTGCCCGGGCAGTAGCGCTCCGGCGCCAGTGAGAGAGCGTCGAGCGAGAGAGAAAGAGAGCGGCCACGGCTGCCGTGCGAAGCCGCTCAGCCAGCAGCTGGTGAAAAGTGCTCTCGTGTAAGCGAGAGAGCCTAGAGCCGCGGTTTTACCAAGAGAGAAATAGAGGAGCCAGCGATGATGGAGGGTGTGGCAGCGTGCGAGCGGGTCATCCCGAAGATCGTCTACACCCGGGCGAGCCTCTGCGACGAGGAGCTCGAGCCCGACTCCGAGAGCAACAACAACAACAACAACACCAGCAGCATAAACAACAACAACAACAACAACAACAGTGCGGGCCGCAAGTGTGCAAGCAGCAGCCTGGCGCGGCAGAAGAAGATAGCCCGGAGCAGGGTGCGCCGGAACTCGAGGCGATCCGCCGCCTTGGCCGTGCCAGACTGCCGGCGCTCGCCATCCTCCTCGAGGAGCCCGTCGCCGATCGCCCGGCGCTCGGTCGACGAGCAGGAGGCGAGGAATCTGCGGAACAGCTGCGAGGCCAGCGGCTACAGGCAGTACCTCGAGCTCCTCGACGTGCCGGCGATCCTCGGCAACGGCTGCTACGACTGGAGCGAGCAGAGCGCCGACGATCTCAGCTCCGAGTGGGACTCCGATCAGAGCCTCAAGGACAAGCTCACCGACGACGACAATCAAACGCTCGCTCTGCCTGTCAAGGTAGACGCACTTGCCTGTACCCTCGATCTCTAGCCGATTGATTTTTTTTGTACGCCCTATACTCGAATATTTTATTTTGAGCCAACCGATGCTTTTTCCGTGATATGTGGACATTCCTCTCTCTCTCTCTCACTCTGCCGGTTTTTTCTTCTGTGAGTGAAAAAAAAAAGAAGATCGGTGGAATGGCTTATCGAAATTCATTAATAAATAATGAATAAAGTTCCGAGCCGACGCGCGTTTATGCGCGCCCCAAGAGCGTTTATTTTATTTTATTTTTTTTTATTTCTGAAATAGTGTAGTAGCAGAGACGAGGTTTCCGAATATTATTTTAGCTCGGTTTAATCTTTTCGAGTGTGCCGGCCAGTCCAGCGGGAGGCGCAGTATATTTAGCCGTGTCTATAAACTTTCTTAGGCCTTGGATAAAAAGTCTCGGACGATTTTTGATAGGCACACGCACACGCACCCGGCTATTCGGCTTTTCCCACCCCCGATTTCGTCCTACTTATACATTTGATCTAACCAAGACCTCTTTGTCTTTCCATTGTTGCAGACGTCCGGCTGGAAAAAGCTCAGGAATATCGTTCATTGCACGCCGTTTTTCCAGACCAACAGGCGACAGAGATATCCATGGGTAAGTGCTTATCGTCAAATACATCGCCTGGCTCAACCTTCGCCTTTCAAGAATTCACTTTCCTCATTAAAAAAGAGAGAGAGAGAATAAAAACTCGTTCGAGGGACCCCTTTCGATTTCTAAGGCCCAGTTAAACCTCGCGACATTCCCAAATCTGTCTCTCTGTCTCTCTCTCTCTTTCTTGAGCCTAGCGGCGTGCGTTGACGAAGGAGAAAGTTTATATACGAGCCGACAAGAGGAAGCTAATCGAGCATCCGGGTTTGGCTGTTGCAGGTCCAGTTAGCCGGTCACCAGGGCAACTTCAAAGCGGGCTCGGCGCCCGGTACGATACTGAAAAAGCTCTGCCCGCAGGAGGAGACCTGCTTCAAGCTCCTCATGAACGACTCGCTCAAGCCGTTCGTGCCCGAGTACAAGGGCTCAGTGCGCGTCATCGAGACCGAGGTTGGTATATCCTCTTGCTTGTATTTAGTGGGAGATTCTCGAAATTTCGGACGGGCCAAATAAAAGCACGGGATAATCGAAATGAGACGAGGTTGATGCAAACCTTCTTCTTCTTCTTCTTTTTTTCGCCAGAGAGCCACTAAAACGCTTTTTACGGCGCATCAAACTTTGATTTTTCGCTTTTTTCCCCTCTCTCTCTCTCTCGCCTCTATCTCTTTCTCGGCCTTTTCCTTTTTTTCCCCTCTCGTTCGCTTGAAAACGACGAGGAGGATGACGGCGAGAGAGAGAGGAATAAAAAAGTCAGCTATTTGGCCGGGTCCGTGCGTGCGCGTGTGCGGGGGGATGATGATAGAGCCGATAAGAGGATTGCTTTTATAACGTCGACATATTTTTCTCCGTCGCTTTCAGGAGGGAACGAGAGTCCTGCCGATTGCCGAGGCCGACAACGCCGTCACGCCGACGGCTGCGATTAATCCGGCGACGACGGGCAACGACGTCGCCGGCGACAAGTATCTTCAGCTCGAGGATCTGCTCGGGGAGTTCGATCAGCCCTGCGTCATGGACTGCAAAGTCGGCGTGAGGACGTACCTCGAGACGGAGCTTGCCAAGGCCAAAGAACGACCTAAGGTGAGAATGGACGATCTAGCGATTATAATTCTTTTGTCTCTCTCTCTCTCTCTACTCTTTTTCTTTCTTTTTTATGTTTTTTGCGCTTTCGTCGCGTGCGGTGTAAAAATAAAACGGAATCGCGCGCGGTTTTCCTCGCACCGTCAGCAGAGTAGCGTAAGAGAGAAACGAGAAAAAAGTAGCGCGCGCCGGGGAAAACAGCAGCGCTGGCGCAACGCGATTGTCCGGCCTCGTCGACGTCACTCTGTGTGTGTGTGTGTGTGTGGATATGCGCTCTCGCACATGCAGTGAGGTCGAGCACCCGGTGTGGACACCGGTAAAACCAGCGGGCATACGTTAACGGCCGGTTTTAACGCTCCTGTTACAGCTGCGCAAGGACATGTACGAGAAGATGGTGCAGGTCGATCCCGAGGCCCCGACTCCGGACGAGCGCAATCACCGGGCCGTCACGAAGCCCCGATACATGGTCTGGCGCGAGACGATATCCAGCACCGCGACCCTCGGCTTCCGCGTCGAGGGCATGAAAATCGCCAGTGGCAACTCGACCAAGGACTTCAAGACCACCCGGACGAGGGAGCAGGTACGACCACTTTTTCGAGCTTCGGCTTGATCGACCGCCTCCCTTGCCCCCTCCACCTTACCTTTGAAAAAAGTCGCCTCGCCACGGGGGCACCGCCGCCGCAGCTCCGACGACCATTAGTCCCCGGCTATTTTCGGATTTGAGGATGACCGGTCCTCCCGTCATTGCTTTCCGCAGAGACGTAGACGCAGCGGCTTTGCCGAGAGGAAGGAGGCAGCTCTTTTTTTCTTCTTTTCCCGTGCGCGTCGGCTACGAATTCTCGATGGGTTTGTTATGCTGATTGATTAATAGCTCGAGGACTGACGAGCGAGATAAGTAACGCACGAGAGAGAATACGCGGTTGACGTTAATGGAATTTTGACGACACGAGCGCTTTGGGAGGGAGGGGGGGGGGCTATATAAAGAATTTGATTTATGGAAAATGCGGCTCGGGCTAATTCGCTGATTACAACGAAGAGTAGTTCCCGGCGGGGGGCAGGGAGGACGCTTACGTAAAGGTCAAAGCTATTCGTTCCAATTGTGCGCTTTTAAATTGCCCGGTATTCCGGTGAAATCGGTGCGGCAAACGAGAGAGGGAAGAAAAATAAAAAAAAAAAAAAACAAACCAAAGACATCCTCCTCTCTTCCTTACGCCTATAATGATCATCCCACGCTCATTCTAATTCGGTCGTTTGTTGTCGATGTTATCCGCATAGGTGAAGGAAGTGCTGCAACGCTTCACCCAAGGCTACCCGCACGCGGTGGAGAAGTACGTGCAGCGGCTGCAGGCGATACGCTGCATACTCTGCCAGTCTGATTTCTTCGCGTCGCACGAGGTCGTCGGCTCGTCTCTGCTCTTCGTCCACGACTCCCGCAACGCCAGCATCTGGCTGATCGACTTTGCGAAAACCCTGCCGCTGCCCAATGACACGCGCATAACCCACCAGGACGAGTGGAAGGTCGGCAATCACGAGGACGGCTATCTCATAGGCGTCAACAATCTCATCAGCATACTCGAGGAAATTCGCGATAGCCAAAAGACGGAGACGTGACCAAGCGGCGTAACGAATACCCGTTGTTGCCCCGAGACTTTGTGCCCCTTCTCTCGAGACAGGGGCACGCGACTTGTGTACATAGTAGACTAGTTTTAGGCCCAATCGATATCGTGATTTTTTTTTTATTTATCTCTTCGGGCCCCGGTCCGAAAGCATTCGCTCGAGGCGTGCAGCTGATGGTAATGCGAGAATTAGAGACAGAGCGCGAGCGTTGCCTCTAGTTCGTTCTTTTTTCTTTTCTTCTTATAAAAGGCTTCGATGCCTCAGCTGCAAGCGCAACTTTTAGTATTCTACTGTGCATTTTTTTTTTTTTTTATTGAAACGAAGGAAAGATTTTGTCACGTATACAAAACATACCAAAGACACGACAGCCATCACTCGCTGTCTAAAGTGAACTGTCCCTAGATTAACTGTATATTTTTTTAAATATAGTTTTGAAAAAAAAGAAGGATGCATCCTTTTTTTCTCGCGTAGGATTAAGAACGTAACGAATTAATTTTGAAATAACGTGTTTTACCAAAATTAATGTTTTTTTTATTTATGCATTTTGAATAAGAATTATTATATTGCTCGAGTCCTTCACAAAATGCAAAGTGCCTTCGTATTAAATTTCATTACTTTTCATAATGTTTTGTGTACTCGAAATCATTTGTAAATAGTCGCATCTTCTCGAACTAGCGATTTTCTTATCATTTCACATTTGCTGATAGGCTATTTAAATCAAAAATGTTGCGGACGTTGATGAGAAATTTTATAAGGAAAATCGTTGAAAGTATGTATAAATGAAGAAATGTCTTTAAATGCTGCGGGATATTATTATATTTTTTATATAGCTCGTAGAATAAATTAATGAATAATTGAATTTTCTATACAACGAAAAATTTGTTCGTTCAGTAAGCTAAAAATAAATAAGACAAAATTTAAATTTATTTACATACTTTTGTTGAATAAAAGAACACTGATATTTAATGAAATAAAAGTATCAAAAATTAATTCAAATATATAAATTCTGGTTCTTCTTATTTATCCTTAAACTAATCGTTAATACAGCATCAATGCTTAAAATTATCTACAAGAAACTACTTTGTTAATTTGATTTTTTTGTCAATATTGGAAATGTTTTTCAGCCAAGTTTGATAATGAGAACAAAAATACATACACATATACAGAAAATTATTTGATTTCTTTTGAATTTTTTTTACAAGAGACGAGGTTTTAATAAAACATCGTCACGTTTTTTTTTCTTAAATGATACTATTCATCATACAACTATTTTTATTCATACAGTTAATTATCAACACTTCTCGGGTTCTCGCATAAACTCGAGAGTCACCTATACGCTTTAAACTTTACTTGTACAGCTTACGCGCGCATTTGTATGCGTAATGCGTCCGTTCACTTTCACAACTCACTGTGATCGCCGACACTGAGAGTCGCTTTAAAAAATATCCAACTAGTTAGTCGGCAAAATTTAGCACTAACACAATATTTAGTCCTATATACAATTAAGAAATTTTTATTACTTAGTCCTGGCGAAATATCTGTTATGATGCTTTTTTTTTCTATAAAACATTTTTTCATGCAAATGCTTTGGAATCAAGAACCTTATAGGCTCTTACTTGGCATTACTTATTTTAGGCAATGACAGTTTTCAATCAATAAACATTCAAACTAATAAGTTAATCATTCTAATTCTAATGAAATATTTCCCCAAGTACATTTAAGAATTAATTGAATTATCTATCTTCCCTCTATAAAAAAAAGAAAAGAAAAATCAAATTTCATTACAAACTTTTACAAAAAGTTTCAAGTTTCTATTTCGTTCACTTATTTTGCTCTTCAAAATAATGCAGCTGCTATTCTAAAAAGGAAAAAAGTAAACGAAACACTTTGCCAAAAGAAGCACGAAAGACGGCCGATGCATTATCACTGCGAACCACCGAAGGGCGTCGAGTTTTGTAACTGTTGCTGCTGCTGTCCCGCTTGTTGTTGCTGTTGAGACTGCTGCTGCGTAGTAACGTTAGACTGACTCGCCTGCCCGATAGCGGTTGGCGCGATGACTCGTGCGTAGACCGCAGCACCAGTCTTTAAACCAGCTGGAGTAGGTATGACCTTAAGCCCATGCAGCGCTTTAATGTTCAAGAGCTGACTGGGTAAGATAATCGGCTGCTGGCCAGATTGTCCAGAAGCACCGGTTGTCTGTTTGCCAATAACGACATTGCCCGCACTGGCGACATTCACGCCAACAGTCTTACCACTGCTGCTTGTCAAGACAATTGGTTTGCCGGCGAGCTGAGCCGTCACCATCCGCACAGTCGGCTGTTGCTGTCCAGTCGCCGTGCTCGCAGATGCACCGGATTGTTGGCTCTGTGAACTCACGATGATTTTAGATTGACCAGACGATGCTTGAGCTTGCGTTACAACCTGTTGACACAATAAAAATATAAAATAAATATTTTTGTGAAAGAAGAGATAGAAAGAGAACCTACTCTCTCTCTGTAATTTAGAACGAATTAATAGCGGACTCACTTGGTATTGCGTCTGGATTATTTTGTTCCCTTGTCTCGCGAGCTGGTTGGCGTGAGCAGCGGTCGTCGCAAACTTCAAGCCTTTTTGAGCAAGCAAGCTTTCGACGGAGATAAGCTGACTTGTACCGGCACTTGTTAGCACCTTCGCCAAGACCTTTTGCTGCTGCTGTTGTTGCTGCTGTGGCGACTGCTGTATTTGCACGGCAATCGGCTTACCACCGATCTGAGCAATTATCCTCTGCATACCCGAACTTTGCTGTTGCGTTGACTGCTGCGACTGTTGTTGGGCCTGTTGGACGGCGCTAGCGGCGACAACGCGCTGCTGGATCTGGGACTGTTGAGCTTGTTGAGCCTGCTGCGTTTGAGCCTGGGACGTGGAAGCCGAAGGACTTTGTTTGATAAAGATTGTCTGACCTTGCAGACCGTGACCTGTCAGTAGAGACTTTATCTGACCGGAACTCACTGTTTTTTGAAAATAAAACACGGTTAAAAGTTTTCATTGAATTTAGTATATGGTAAGTCTTCAATAGCATACCCAGCTTAATTTGCGACGCAAGTAGCGTTTTGGTAGGTATCACATGTTGCTGCTGCTGTTGCTGCTTGAGATTCGAGGTCTGAAGTATGCTCTTGCCAGGCTGCGCGGCTAGGACAGTCTGCTGCTGCGGCTGAGCTTGAGTCTGAACAATCTTAGCCGTAGGGAATATCGTGGAGACGTTCGTGCTGGAAGCAGCGTTCGCCTGGGCTGACTGGAGCACCGAATGTCCCGACAACCGAATCGTTTGTACTCCAGCTGACGTTGATACCTGAATCTGCTGGGTGGGAAAGTGTTGCTGGTTCGATTGGAGTAAACTCTGGGCGCCGCTCGATTTTACAACAGTAACCGGCTTGACGTTCATGCTTGTATTGACCTTTTTAACGGAGCCTGGGCTTGAGAGGGCCGAAGCCAAGCTCGTCATGGTGCTCAGATCTGTTCAAATAAAAGAATGATTATTGTCGTGTTTTTTTTTTTTTTTTTTTTTGTTATTTGAAGAATTAAAAATTAATTGCATACCTCTAGTAGCATTAATGGTTAACTGAGGCTTAGGTTCCACAACTGTCGAGATGACGGTAACCGGACTTTCCTTATCTTGATTTGCACTGTGAGCTACCATGGGAGTAACAATCTGTGGCACCGAGGCAATGGACGTGGAAGCACTGGTCGTGGTCGCAATGTTGAGAAGCGTTTGTGCGTTAATATTGCTCGACGAGACAGTGGATGTCGTTGTAACTGGCATCGTCGTCGCAACAACGCTAACGAGTGTCGGTACGTTACTACTGCTCGTTATGGCGATCGGCGTTGCAGACGATGTTGTCATTGTTGGCGTCGCAGCGACTGTGGGATGAGCCAATTGGGCCAAAGAAGGCAAGGGTTGTTGCTGTAATGTCTGTTGCTGCGTCGTTACTTGCTGCTGCTGTTGCTGGAGTTGCTGCTGCAGTTGTAGTTGCTGTTGCAGTTGCTGCTGCTGTAACTGTTGCTGCTGTTGTTGAACTGTCGCATTCAGCTGATCAGTTGTAGGAATCGACTGTTCGACAATGCTTATTAGTTTTTCCTCCTGCTTTTTCGAAATCTCTTTTCTGCAATGATTACACGAAAAATCGTTTTTATAATAATTACAATAAATTTACAAAAGATGTGGTCGTTAAACAACAATATTATACCTAGCGGCAGCTGAATTAACTTGGGCAGATTTCTTCTCTTTTTTCGCAGCAGGTTCCTTAACAATCGTCGTTGCATTCGAATCTTTTGCATTTGCTTTATTCGCAGCTTGCGATTTACTCCTTGACGAACCACCTGAACTCTTTTTGTTCTTAGGCACACCTTGCAGTTGCTGATGGTACATTTCTTTAAAAATAAAAAACAAAATATTAATTATAAAATAAATAATTAAATATATTTTCATTGGACGTAAAGTATTCTGCAAGTATTTTTACCAAATTCCGATTCGGATCGAGCTCTGTGTAAGTAAAGCCATTCTTTTCTCTTCGGATAATATCTAACACAAGGATCGTGTTCATAGTGCAACCTATCAAGGGCCCCTGACACAACGTTATTTAAATTGCCCTCCTTATCGTTAGTAAAAATATCCTCCTGAATGTATTGCGAATCTTTAAGTAGTTGGCATATATCGGCGCGCGTACCCTCGCCGTTGGGCAAACGTGCCGTGGCATCTCGTACGAGTGCTAAGATCGTCACAAAATTCGGCCTATCCGGCACCAACAGTGAATGACCACGAGCTTTTGTTACCCCAGATCCTAAATAAAAAGAAATGTTCATGTTTATATAAAATCAAAAATAATGCTTCACAAAAGTTATACTCCGTTTAAAAGATAACTTGCCTGCATTGTGCTGATAAATGCCTTTAACAGGACCAACAACGGAGGAATATCCATGCATGCGATAGGTGAAAGCCTTGTGGGGCGCAGCATATCGCATACGTTCTTGTCTGCGAAATTCCTCGCGCTCCTCGGGCGTCGAAGGTCTTACTTTCCAGTCTGTAGGGTAAAGAGCCTTAGGCGGCTCCCATTCGGGCGATGTCGACGGCAAACCATCCAGCGGTAAGATGCTGTCGGTTGTCACCGGTGCATCCGTAGTATCTGTTGCACTACTGTTTACACTTGTAAGACTCGTTTGCTGCTGAAGCTGCTGTTGAGTTTGTTGTTGCTGCTGTGACTGTTGTTGCTGTTGCTTTGTAGAAATAACTGGCAGTGGAACGAGTGGCTTCGGAGGCACCAACGCATCTCTGTAAAACAAATTCGTTTATTTTCCGTGGACTTTAATTATTCAAAATTTTAATAACAAGGTAAATGCATTTACTTGTAAAGCAAAAATTTGGTACACAGCATTGATAGCCGCGAGTCGGAGTCTCTACCGGCACCTATCCAGGCGTACACGCCCTTTCCTTTATTTTCAAGATAAGGTACGAGCTCTTGTTCGTTATCTAAAAGCAAATCTTGTGGATAAACTAATTCGCCAGCAAGAAAGCCCAAAGCTGCGGGAACTAGAGCCGACCACGAAGGAACTAATGGATACCTGCAAGAACATTTACTGTCGTGTAAAATGATTTTAATTGAAAAAAGATTTATTAAAAATATTAAAACATTTTGCTTACCAGTCGTTTAGAGGAGATATTGGATTATCTTGCCAAAGTACAACGGCATCTTTCATTTCATTTCGGTTCATACGATACTCTCCTTTCGATAAGAAAACGTCTCTTATTAATGAAAAGAAGCACAAGTGGGTTTCTTGCATGAGTTCGTCACCATTCATTACAATATCTTCGACTAATGAATTAGATATGTTTTTCTCTGGTATAGTAATAACGTTTCCATCTTCAACCCTTAACGAATTCAAATGTATGCTTAAAAGAAAATTAATTTTGTAAAATATTATTATCTTCTTTTGCTTTTTGTGTATTAAATAATAATAAAGATTAAATGCTTACTTAACACCGGCGAGAATATCTATACCATCATCAAGTTGAATGGGTAGTTCCAACATATCGATGCTATCCAAATCTATTTCATCTTTTTTATCAATGTCATCTTCTGCTTCAACAGAGATCGGTACCGCAACCGGAATATCATTTACGTCGCTCACGATAATATTACTATCGATTTTCACTTCAGAAGCCTCGAAATCCATATCTTCAATTTCCTCTTTGATTTCG
Organism: Anagyrus pseudococci; assembly: GCA_030522585.1. Classification (NCBI taxonomy): domain Eukaryota; kingdom Metazoa; phylum Arthropoda; class Insecta; order Hymenoptera; family Encyrtidae; genus Anagyrus; species Anagyrus pseudococci. The sequence continues at coordinate 3,899 of JAPYYQ010002070.1, read as the reverse complement.
TGAATTGGCGAAACCATGTCTTCTGATAGTGGCTCAGGTTCTCTGTAAAAAATATATTAGGAGTACAATCTCTCAGATGTAAAAATATAAAAAAAGTTACAAAAACTTACTCGTCCATTATCGTTGTAGGAAGTTGCGCAGCCGGTGGCTCGATATCGAAATTATTTTCTACAGACTGAATCGGTTCTATATGTTCTATATGTTCAATATGTTCAATATGTTCTATTGGCTCAATGGGCTCAATGGGCTCAATGTGTTCGATTGGCTCTTCAGGCTCGTCTTTAACGTCCTCAGCTGCAAGAAGACACTCGGGCGGCTTGTGATCTGGTTGCTCAATAATGCTATGCTTGATATCTTCGCTGCTGTGAAGTGAAAAATCTCCGCTAGTGTGACTGTTCGTGTCACTTTCCATTTTCACGGGCGTCGAATTCATCGGTGTGACAATAGGAACAAGTGGCTGTGGCAATTGTGGCAGTGGCAGTTGCGGCTGCACTTGCTGGAGCGATTGCTGTAGCTGCGGCAGTTGAGGCTGTGGCTGTTCTATCTTTATGCGCTTTTTCGTGCTGGGCACGCGCGGAGAGAAAGACAGCTTATGCTTCTGGCCTAACTGTGCACGCTGCATCAGATCCGAAAGAGCTATGCCTTGTGTATTCAGTTCGGGATGAGCCTATTGAAATGTTATTATAGTTTAAGATTCGAATAAAATAATTTTTGAGTAATTTAGCTTTCAAGAAGAGCAGTTCAAGAAGAAACTCACATCTTTTCGCGATCTTCTTTTTGTGTGTGCCATGAGTATTGCTTTGTATGAATCTTCGCTTTGGTCTGGCCTTGAAGTTACGAAACTCATACCTACACCAACGCCACTAAACTCAGACCCGACTTTCTGTAAAGTTGAGTAAACAGGCCTAATTGCTTCATCACCAGGGCTGAAAATAATTTAATGATAATTTATACATTATACACTGAGGATTGAATAAATACAAAACCTTAAGAAACTCACTTGAGATGCATAGCTCTTGTAGGCAACATTTGCTGCTGCTGAGCCACAAGAGCCGCGCGCTTTTTTCTACGTTGTTGCTGTTGTAGCAATTGTAATTGCTGCTGAAGCTTGCCACCGGTGCTAGCTTGGGCAGGCGTCATCAGACAACTACTACTACCATCATCGTCATCCGTATCGGAATCCGAAGCTGCAAACCGTGAATTCGAGCCCAGCTCTGCGTTTATTGTGTTCAACTCTTCGACGTACCGCAGCTGTGTGCGCTCCTCCACTACAGTTACAAAAACGTAAAATCGTGAAATTAATCATAAGTTATTTGTAAAAATGTGATGAAATGGAAAATTTTTAAATACTTACGTATGTCAGGTTTTGGCTTTTTCCACGGTAACTTTGATATCGTACGATGTGACGACGATTGACTGAAGCCTTGTTTGTACGCTCTTGATAATAAGCGCTCCCTCGACTTCAAAAGTTCACCTGTGAGCTCGTAAGCTCGCTTACGTTCTTCAAACACGTATTTCCTTTTCCTAGCTTTTTTAACTAAAGCACGCATTCTCTTAATGTCTGGTCTACAGTGTCCAGCAGAGAGGTTTTTATGAAAATCATCTAAAGGATTAACGCCAAATCTGAAAGTAAACTTAATTAATACATTGTCTAATAACAATAATTGAACATTTTTTCCTAAGTTATTACATAATATAAAGTCCATACCTATGAAGTTCTCTATTAAATAACATATTTAAAGTTTTATCTAGTTCCGCCTCAACATTACAGTCTTTTGGATAGTTTGGCAAGAACCTGTACAATGATTCTTTTTGACTTTCAGTTAAACACTCATCCCAAATTCTTGGAGAATCAAGCATTTCTTTAAATATAGATTCATGCTCGCATAAATCTTGAGGTAATTTCAATTTTGTACCACCTGCCATACAAGTTTCCCACCTCTAAACAAATAAGCATTTATAATTTAAATTAGTAAATAATTTTGATTATTTTGGTATCATTATATAAAAAAAAGCTAATTTGTACCTCTTCTGGATGTTCAACAGTTTCATTTTCTTCCTCTTCTTCTTCCACCGAGGAATTGGTTTCTGAACTGCTGGTGGCTTGTTCATCAGCACTTTCTTCACCACTATCAGTTGTAGTACTACTACCTCCATTGCTGCTGTTATTACTACTTTCTGTAGCTGAGCCCTGTGACAATTCTTCATCTTCATCTTCTTCAGCTCCAGAGTCACCGTTTATAGAACATTCATCCATCTGGTTGAATAATAATGAACATTAATATTATTCAATAATTGAAATAAATTTATAATTTTTAAAATAAATTGCTATTTATATTCTTTTAATATATATTTATAAGATCATATTTGCTGATATACAATGTTGTTTATCTTTACAAGATTTGAAGGTTATGTCAACAAGTATATTTATATACTCAAAAAAAGAATGTGTTGTAGTTATTAATTTAATTACTAACAATCAGAATAATGATTTACAGAAATAAATTAATCATTAATGTGATAGAAATTATAAATATAAAGCAATGTAAACGCAATTAAGTATTATAATTAATGGCAAAGCAAGCTAATTTTTTTGAGAATTTTAATTACCATTACTCCGGCCATTTTCTTGCTAGAAACTATTTAAACATTCGCAAGAGTTTATCCTCGCAAAGAAGGTTTTCAAACACTAATTGCACATTGCCCAAGTGATTATTTGTAATCTGGAAAACATTGTGCATGTGCACCACTTCACTAACAGCCAAACAGCCAAATCACCGCCGAAAAGTTACAAGGTTATCAAACTCCAAATGACTCCAAAGCTCTTTCACGAACAATAAGTCAATGAAACATTATCTTCCAACCACGTAAAAAGCACTTCAATTTTTCGCCTCGGTAATCTGAGCTTCAAAACAAACAGTCAATAGTCGGGCCATCCTAACCTCCATGGTGATAGTGTCCACTGCTTACGGAGCCGTTCCCGAATTCCTCGGCGATATAAGGCTTATCCTCGGCTGCTGCTAGTCAACTCAAAAGCCGAGAGTAAACACGCAGACGAGGTAGCCGACGAGGATGATGCTAACTAATGAAGCCTTTTCTGCTCGAAGACGACGATGCTGGCCGATCCAAGCACCGGTCAACCACAAACTCCTGCCCATTGGTTGGCTCAGACTGTCACGTGACTCAGGCCTTCGAATTCGATGTATCAATTGATCCGGGGCTTTTATATTGCCTTTGATTGTATACGGGAGATTTTAGCCGCTCTGATTATTACTAAAATTGAATTTTTCCAGAAAACACTTGCCCTTTTATTTTTATAAGTCGATCGAGGTGATATAGGCTTATCGCGATGTTCAAGCATTGATCTTCGTAGAGGCAAAGTCGGAAAATGTTATCGACTTGTAAATTGCAATAGGTAGTTTTATAATTAGTGTAACCTGATTATATTTTGATACGTTTTAGATCGATCTCTAAGGTATTCTACCTTACCGATAACAACAATATTTACAACTTTTTTAATTTGTTTAATAGACTTGTATTTTTTTTTACAATTTGTAAAACTATATTATAGCGAAATATGTACATATTTAAAGTTATTAAAAAACTTAAATTATTTTTAGTTTAGTGATCTATAAATTAATAATAAATTAATACGCAATCAACGATAGATGTAGAAACATTACGTGGTATTGCAATAAATTGAGTAAAATTAATGCCATGCAATTTTCTTCGGTCAAAGAGGAGAATTTATTAATTTAATAACTACAATATTTAGATAGTTGTATGTACTTGTATGTACTTGTACTTGTATGTACTTGGTTTTTATTAGACGGCTACCACCTTTCGGTATACGAGCCGTCAGCCAACAACCGAACGTATCGTATCAGGCCGCAGTGCGT
>JAPYYQ010002069.1:0-25875 GCA_030522585.1 Anagyrus pseudococci | reverse complement strand
AGCTGAAAAGTTGAAAAAAGAGGAAGATCGAAAGAAAAAGGAGGAGGAAGCTAAGAAATTAGAACAAGAAGAGGAGAAAAAGAAAAAAGAGGAAGCTGAGAAATTAAAACAAGAAGAAGATAAAAAGAAAAAAGAGGAGGCAGAAAAGAAAAAGCAAGAAGATGATAAAAGGCAAAAAGAAAAAATTGAGAAGTTGAAACAAGATGAGAGTAAGAAAAAGGATGATGCTGATAAACTGAAAAAAGAAGAGAAAAACAAAAAGGAGGAGGCCGAAAAATTAAATGAAAAGGATGAGCTCAAGAAACAAGAAGAAGAAGCTACGAAATCAAAAGAATCAAAACAAAAAGAAGAAAAGGAGACGGCTGACAAAAAAATAAGCGCTCAAAAATTATTAGAACAAGAGAAAGAATTGTGGGCTATTATATCCGAGCCCTTGTTCGAATTGCAAACGCTTATTCCCTCAATAACAAAGACTCCAAGCAAAATTGAAGTATTTACTAAAGAAAATCCAAACCTTAATACCAGCAATATTATCGAAAATTTATCAAGTTTAAACTTATCAATCAATGATGTTCTGGAGGCAGTATTGAAAGACACGAAAAAACCAACGGAATTATCTTTAACTGAAAATCGATTAGTTACCTTACAAAATTTGGCGTCAACACTACGAACTTTCCAATCTCAGTTATCTCCAGCATTGGATATTTCATTACAAGACATTAATAAAATTTCCCAATTAGACCAATCTTCTCCCAACGCTGTAAGTAATTCGCTGCAAATTCTTACACCTTCTTTACAAAAATTAAAAGACCGCCTGCAATTCATAATCGAAGTGAAAGTAGCCACCGAGACACAGGCAGCAAAAGTTGCTGAAAAAGAAAAAGAGCAAAAAGATGTTGAACAAGATAAGCCAAGGGAAGCAAAGGAGGAGGCAAGGGTTGCAAAGGAATTAGAAAAACAAGCTGAGGTAAAAGAAAAAGGAAAAGAAGAAGTCAAAAGAGATAGTAAAAAGAAGAAAGCGAAAAAAGCAGTAAAAACGGAAGAAATTAATGAGGAAAAGCAAGAACAACCGATTGGAAAAGACAAATCGGAAAGAAAATCGGAAAAGCCGGAGACTGATGCAAAAGAATCAGCAAAACAGAGTGAAAAGCCTAAAGCAGATGTCGACAAAAAAGTTGCAAAGTCCGAAGCTGAAGTAGTCGATGAACAATTGTGGTATGTAATAACCGAGCCATTATTAGATCTGCAAAAGCTGACGGCGTTAGTCATTGAGACTCCAAAAATTGTCGAAACAATTATTACCGAAGAGCAAAACGTCTCTTACAATAATACGGTGAAATGTTTATCAAATTTGAACTCGTCGGTTACTTCGGTCCTAAAATCGTCAGAAGAAGCGTTAAAAAGTCAAGAAGCTCTATCCTTCAAAGAGCACCGTTTGCCAGTTCTGCAAAACTTAGCAACAACATTGGAACAGTTTAGATCATCATTGCCTATTTTATCGAAGAATTTAGTATCGGATGAAAGAAACATAGCTAAGGTGAAAGAAAAGTCAAGCAACGAAACTGAAAAATCCGTATTGCAAGCGCTGATACCGCCGCTACAAAAATTAAAGGACCGATTGGAGTTTGTTATTGAGGTCCAAAGCACTTACGACATAGAGAAGAAAAAGCAAGAGAAAGACAAACAGACCGAGGCGACGCTGGAGAAGTCGGTTACAGAAGAACAGGTTAAAGAAGCTAGCGTACGAAGAAGGAGAAGAGACGTCGAAATTGATAAAATAGAGGAGACTGAAAAGAGAGCCGAGAAAGCGAGAGAAGAATATAAAAGAAGCGACAGGGTACGAAAAGATATCAGCGTTGACGATATTACAAAACTAAAAGACTCGGGAGTTAGCAACGGCGAACATTTGGGTAACGATGTGGCATCGCAAAAGACTCGAGTTGCGGGACGCTTCGACAGAAGCGCCAACGATTACAAACTGGACGAGTACAAGTCGAAAAGGGATCTCTACAGCGAGCGAAGAAAAGAGGCATCGACGGACGCGGTTACGCGTTCGCGAGCAGATACGAAAACAAACGATTACTCGTGGGAAAACAAAAGGTCTTACCTCAACGACTTGCCGAGCATATCCCGGACGCCGCGTATTTTACGGGCCGACACGAAAACGACGGACTTCAGCTCGATACGGGAAAAGAACTTGAGACTGAGTTATCCGAAGCTGAATTTGGATTCGTACTACGACAAGTCCGTGTCGAAGCGCGTTGGTAGCCCGTTGAGTTTTGATTACAAAAAGTCATCGCTCGGCGACTTGTCGCGTTTCAAACACGACAGCCTGGATATGCACCGGCTGTACCCCGGCAGAGACGCCAAGTTCCTATCGAGATCGAGGGAGGATCTGCTACGTCCGGACAGCTCGCTGAGATTGTCGCACCCGACGCTTTTCAGCGGCGCGAGCATACCAGATTTGTCGTCGGTCGGGCAAAGCTCCTACAACTTCGACTTCGCCAGAAAGTACAAGACCTTCTCGACGTCTTCGCTGCATTTGGACACGGAGCCGAAGCGCTCTTATTATAGATCCTACGACAATCTGAAAAAGGAATTCGAACATCCTACTTACACGCCCAAGTCATTTCACACTACTGATTATACAATGTCCGTATCGGACAGTTTGGCTTTGAGCCGATCTCGGAGAAGATTCGAATCGAGAAGTCCTGCAGTTATATACGAAGGAACGGCCGAAGGAAAAACCGAGTCGAAGTATTTGAGAAGCAGGCTTCAGGACGTAAGTTTTATTCATGATTAAATTTAAAAATTTAATCTTTCGTTTTTCAATCGATTAATTTGTATTTTGCTTGCAGCGCGGGAAAGGCCCGACTTTTTGTACAAAGCTGACCAACTGTACTGTAGCAGAAGGCTCTCATATAAGACTTATGTGCACTGCCATCGGGCAGCCTGAGCCGCAAATTCAGTGGACGAAAAATGGCGATCGAATACGACCTGGCGGACGAGAAAGGATAAAGTATGAAAATAGCATAGCCACTTTAGAGATAACGTCGGCAGAACTTGAAGATTCCGGATACTACGTTTGCACTGTGAAAAATACTTACGGCCAATCATCGACGGAAGCTACCGTGCGGGTTTACTCCTCGTACGAGCCTTCGTCTTTAGGGCCAACGTTTACGTCTGCTTTGATTGGTAAAATTACTATCGATTTAGGAATTTAATAACATCGGTAATTGATACGGTATAATTATTTGCTACTTCGGTTTTAGATAAATACAAATTAGCCGACAAGGAATTAGTTTTGGAAACTCGCGTACGCGGACAGCCAACTCCTTCAGTTTCCTGGCTAAAAGACGAGAACTTACTTCGAGGCGGCAGATTTAGACAATCTTTCCATGACGATGGTTTCTGTAGATTACACATTTCCAATCCCGACATATCGGATAGTGGACAATACGTTTGTAAAGCAACCAGCGACAAAAGTACCGACCAAATTCGACATATGGTACACTTTGATGGTAATTATAGCACTTCTTCTGGTTTTTAAGCCTTCCAATTTAATGCAATGATAAAATTTGTATTTTTCGTCGTAGATCTGGAAAATCGGCGGATACGAAAGAGACGTGAGGATTACGTTTTTGACAAACATTTGCTAGATTTGAAAGCAGAACGAGGTAAACTCCCAAAAATATCAACTTCACTGAGTGATTATAAAGTGCCCGCTGGCGGAACCATTGCCCTGCAAGTCGAAATAAAAGGTAAACGAGTGTCAAACTAAAAGCAAGAAAGTGTTTATGGGCCATCAAAATGTCATATAAAATTTCAGACACGTCGTCGTCCAATGTCACCTGGCTTCGCGATCGAGGCGAAAGGAAAGAGCTGATTACGAGCCCGAAGATTCGTACCTTCGCTGAATCTGGCATTTACACGCTCGTCGTGCCGGAAGCTACGGAATCCGAAGCTGGAACGTACGTTTGTCGCGTGAGCAATGCCTACGGGCACGTTGACACGAGTGCGACTGTCGAGGTGATTCCGTTAAGCAAATTCGATGACCTGGGAAAACCGGCAATGTTCGTCTCGAGGCCTGTCGAAAAGATGATGTACGTCATGAGCGGAGAACCCGTGTCGGTTTCTTTCAGAGTCAGTGGTACTCCAAGACCAAGAAGTACGTATCGTTTACTGCACTACAGTTGCCGCGATTGATGCACATTAATTAGTGAATTTTGTTTTTATCACGCAGTCGTGTGGATGAAGGGCTTGAGAGACATTACAGATGGGCCTCGATCGCACAAGGAGGTGATTGACGATTACATCAGATTAACTCTGAGCAGAGTCAATCCAGAGGACGAAGGGACTTATTGTATACTAGTGAAAAACTGTTATGGCTGTGACAGATCTTTCTTCACGCTAAAGGTTTACCTCGCAATGCAGTGTATTTTAAACATGTAGAAAAACGCTTCTTTCAATAACTAACATCAAAGCTATCGCAATTCTTAGAACATTTGTCTTTTCCCTGCTATCTCCATTAAAAAAAAAGTAAATAAAATGTAATCTCTTAATTATACAACTTTATATTTATATTTCACACCAAGGTAAAGCAACGAGCAAGATCTTTAACTCCGACAGCAGAGAGACTGAGCTTATCGGATCGCCTATCTGACATACACATGAAAGAGCAGGAATCTTACCTCAAAAGTGAGTAAAATTACCAAGTTACTAACTCGAGACTAACTGAAAACAAAAGAAAATTAAAATAACACAGTTTGAAAGCAAGAATCGCCAAGGAAAAATAAAAGCTCGGACAAAGTTTTGTTTTTTTTTTTGAGAAAAATCAATAAATCAGCAGAAGAAAAGCTGGGGGGCGATCGAGCATAGAGCCGTATGGAGAAAAAGTCGATTGCATAAGAACAAGCGAAAATAAACCAAAAATTATTGTCCTGCCTGCCCACGCACTGAGAGAATTTACGGTAACCCTCTGGCGGTCTATTTCGGGTCGGTCTCTCCCCGCCAACCACAACTTGTCAAGAGAGCCGCAACCGAAGCAATTTTGAAATTTAGTCCGTTGCGCGCGCTCCAATTTCACGCGCGACTTTGCCCGCAGCAGCAGCAGCAGCAACGCACGCGGCTCTCGGGCGTTTATTTGCACGACTTTAAAGATCTTTACGATTAATTAATCTCTTGTCAGCCCCGGCGTTTAAGCTTGTTTTCGTTAATTAAGTGATGATCTGAAGAAACATGAGTTTTCGCGCGAGTGACTTTTCCGACGATCAGCGATTGCTCGAGTCTAAGAAAAAATTGCTGAAGAGGTTGAGATTGGCTTGGTACAATAGGCAGTACTCCGACTCCGAGTTGTTGGCCTATCAAGGTATACTTGTAATAATTTCATAAACTCTACCGCTCTACTTAATCACGCTTAATTATTCATGCAGGTTAAAACGTATATTTATTTTTTAAGATATTTTTAGACGCAGCTATGTTATTAAATTGCACGTATCTAATTACACGCATTTTTCAGGTGTCCGCGTCTCTCGAGTGCGCATTTAAAATTATTTCGATACGTGCGCTTACGCAAATAAGCGAAGATTCGAAAAATAGAAAAATGAAAATTCGTTTTGTCCGAAATAACAGGGCCTTTTTTTCTCGTTTCTCGATGATTTAGACGTTCCGGGACCAATTAGTAGCGAGCCCATCGTCGTAGACGGCGGAAGAAACTGGCTTTCTCTGAGCTGGGGTAAAGCAGATCAGCGTGGACCAGCTCCGGTTATTGGATATCGCGTTGATGCTTGGCAGCTGGGAGGAGACGGAGGAGCACGATGGCTCGAGGTTGATACAAATAATAACGTTATACAAACTAGCGCAGTAGGCCTGCTTTTTTTAATCGAACTGCCGCATATAATAATAATAATAAGAAAACGTATAATTTTAGCTGGATAACTTGTTGCGCTTTATAGCTAAATATAAACTTATTAGTAAATATTCCAATCTGACGCACCCTCTGTATTTTATTACCTGCAAATTTCTATTATTCTCAATCTTATTTGTGCTTTTCTGGAATCTCTGGCAAATAATATTCAATAGAAAACATTTGAAAATAATGTAGTGATCAGCTTAAAACATTTTCCGCTGCTTTTATAGTCTTGCTTTTAACTGGTTGGCTTAATAGTGCTTTTAAAAACTAACCTGACTAATTTACTTACTTTCCTGCTTACAACAACTCGAGCTATACAAAATAATAGACAAATAGTCTGGTAAGGATGTTTGCGTTACTTTGTTGAAAATAGCTTGGTATCACGCCAATCAATTCGTTCGACGCCTTCAACCTTCGACCTGGTGGCGAATACAAGTTCCGCGTGACGCCGAGAAATCGTTACGGCTGGGGCGAGTCCGTGACGATGAAAAGCTCGGCGACAGTGAGCGACGACGTCGAAATTCCCGAATTCGTGAGAATCCTGCCCGGACAGTTGAAGGCGCTGGCTGGCTCGACCGTCAATTTAGAATGCGAAGTACGAAAGCTCACTGCTTGATTTAAAAAGAAAACCCGAAATATTGAAAATCTCGCTCAATTGTACCGTCATTATCTGGTTGTAACGCAACAGGTGCGAAGCGACTCGAAGTTCGAGGTGAAGTGGCTTCGAGAGGCGACGGAGATCGACTCGAGCGTAGACTCTCGCTACGTCATTAGAAACGACAAAACGAAATGCTCGTTCAGCCTGAGGGAGCTGAAGGACAGTGACACCGGCAGGTACATTTGCGAGGTATCGAACAAGGCTGGCAAGGTGTCATCCTACGGACGAATACTCGTCGTCGACGATCCGAAAATTCTTAATGCCGACGAGCGCCTGAAGAAAAGGTATTGTTATTACAACTCTACGAGTCACCGATCACTCACGAAAATTGCTTCTTTTCCGTCGGCAAACAAACATGAAGGTTCTTCGAGGGGCTACTGGAGGACGGACCACCCTACTTCACGATGAGGCTGCGCGACAGGAGAGTACAAAGCTCCTACCCCGTGAGATTAACCTGTCAAGTTTACGGCTGCCCCGAGCCGGAAATAACCTGGCTCAAAGACGGCGTTACGATCAGCGAAAGCCGTGAGTTATCCCGCGTTATATCCTCTCCGCTTTTATTACCCACTCGCCTCTCGAGCGAACGCTAGCGTTGCGCAAGCTCTGTCGGAGCTTAAAAAAGCACATATTCGTCCGGCCGGCAGGCACGCACTCGATGTACAACGACGAGGCGCACTTCCACACGCTGGAGATTGCGCGCTCGAGCTTGGAGGACTCGGGCAGGTACGAGGTCTGCGCGAGGAACGTCAACGGCTCGGTCTCCTGCCGCTGCGTCCTCGTCGTCGACAAGGGCATCAGGGCGTACATAGCCCCGGAGTTCCTCTACGGCCTCGACGTCGCCCAGGCGGTTAAGGCCGGCGGCGAGCTGAGATTGACCGCGCAGATCGAGGCTTATCCCAGCGTCGGCATCGTCTGGTGGGTATACGCGCACCACGCGCTCGCTGCTCGTTGGTCAAATTGGGTTGAAGTACGCGTGTGTGTTGCTGTGTGGCTTACAGGCACCGGGACGGCATTAGATTGCGGCCGAGCAGAAAGGCGACGATGTCGCTGAGCCACGACGGCACGGTCGAGCTCGTCTTGGCCAAAGTCACGCCCAGAGACGAAGGCGTTTACACCTGCACGGCCTCCAACGAGGTTGGCAAGGCCGAGACCTCCACGAGACTCTCCGTCGTTGGATCCGACGAGGCGGCGGATCAGCCCCAGCTCCTCGTCAATCCCCCGGACATCGACCCACCGTGAGTTTTATAACTCCCCTCGGTTTATTTTCAAATATTATCAGAGACTCGATAACCAGAGAGCGGAATTTGCAGGTACTCGAAGGCGCCGCTCTTCGTAACGAAGCCGCTGTCGACGGAAGCCCAGGAGGGTGACACCGTGCTCATCCAATGCGAGGTCGTAGGCGACCCCCGGCCCGACGTCATGTGGCTGCGCGACTTCCTCAAGGTCAGATCTCTCCTCCTTCCCCCTTTCCTCCTCTCGTCTGTATAGCAACACACGCGAGAGAGCAGCCGGCGTACTTGCGGCGTCCTTGCCGGCGCTCTGGGGCGACACGTTCGCTACTTGGCACAAGCGCAACGCCGCGATTAATGACGCTCTCGTGTCGATCAGGCCGTGTGTAATAGAGCCGCGACGCATTATACCCCGGGCCCATTGTCGCTCTTTTTTTTTTCACGCCACGCTCGTTAGTCAGTCTTGATCTGCTTCGTCGGCGGATTTTGTTTTGCAGCTTTTCTGTATAGATTGGGAAACTTGTTTTTTTTAAGTACAACGATAATTTGTATCCTGTTGATGAATATTAAAAGTATCTCAGTGAAACATTATGTGGTAGGATTTTCCAACGAAGGAAAACAGCAATGTTGAGCCAGACGTAATGACAGTACTGGACTGGTCTTAATGACCGCTCGTACATTATCCGCGTGCGCTCGGAACTAATAGCTGCGTCCGCTGCAGCGATTACTCGTCGAATTCCAATGCAAATCTAGCGGCCGATCAATGGAAGTGCGCAATCGATAGCCCATCATGAATCCTCGGCATCCTCCTAGTGCACGCGCGATCATTGTGTGTCCATTGAAGGCCCCGTTGAGCGCTTATAGCAATGTCGGTCCACAAAGTTCGGAGGACTCGTCCAGCGGCAAGCGGCTTACACGCGGCATATAGAAATAGAAGCGCGAACTTTTGCGCAAGCCAAGGAGGCTATGACGTGTCTCACGCTCGCGACAGTAAGAGAGGCAGACAGGGGGAGGAGGACGGGGTAAGCGTGTGTACCGCCTAACGCGCTCCTCGGCCACGTTTAATGTGGGTCAAGGTGGCCGCGAAAAGAAATGATATTCATTATGCCCGTATTCGGTGTATCTCGGCCCAGCCAGGCGTACACGCGCGCATTCACTTTCAGCTATTCATCATCGGGCCGGTAATTGCCGACGCGAGAGAGAGGCCCAAGCGCGAGATCCTCCGTACGCCTGGACTCTCTCTCTCTCTCTCTTGCGATTTCTGTATACCGTATACATACTTCGCTCAGCACCTTTTTTGCATCTCTTCTTTCTTCTTTTGACCAAACTTCCCTCACCCTCCTTCCTCTCCATCAGTCGACTATACCCTTTTCGACTGCTGCTTTTTCTTTTTGTCGTCCAGTCGACTCTTCCTTCATTTTTCTTCCATATTTGCGCAAGTGGTCATCCCAAATGCTTATGGTCGAGCGACGTTTCGTCAGTTTTATTTGTTTGGGAGGGAGGGCTTTCGCGTGTGCTGATGATGGAACATGCTGTTGTACTATCCTGCGGCTTGGACTGATTGACGTGTCAGAATGTCCGCTGTGTTACGAAGAAAGTCTCGCGGATATTGCGCGCTGTGTGCTTTGCAAGATGATTTATTGCTCGTCGCTCCTTTTTTTTGAACCAAGTGGATTTGACAAATAAAACTCGTGTTATTTATTTTCTTTTTTTTACATAAGTACGCATGAAAAATGGTGGTAAAGGTCTATTTGTTTTACTGTGTGCATAAAGAGAAAAAAAACCCTCGAGCGTAAATTACGGGCAAAAGTTAGTTGATCGATCTTCTAATTGAATTTATGCATTTACAACTTTACAGCAAACAATTGCGCAGTCGTAGACTCTCATTTGCATAAATCGCAGAAATAGTACGTTTGGTCACGCCCATACACCTCTAGCCTGCGTACATAAATTGCGGCTTATATCCTTCAAACGACTCGGCAAATCGGGCCTTTGTTTTCGTACGCGGTAATTCAATATTTGTCGTTAGCACGTTATTACCGGCACATTCCTACAGCCAACGCAACAATTTCGCATTCGAACGACTTATCCGCCAACAACATCAGCATCTATCGATTATCTAAATTCCAGTAAAATATAAACACATTCTATTCTCATTTTCCTTATCGTTATTAAATTGTTCTTACGAAAATGCGAAAAAGCCGAAGAGGTGTGCAGTGTATGAAAAAAGGCACGAAGGCTTTGCGCGTAAATTCAGCTCGCGTACTGCAGCCTCCACGTCAGCTGTTTGCAATGGTGCGCGGGCAAAGCCGACGGCGACGGCGGCGGAATGCATCGAACAAAAAGTTCGGCGCTTTTCTTCTCTGCGCCGCTTTGCGCGCTGGCCCGACGAGCAGCCTTGGGGAATGTTTAACGACTGCACAGGAGAGCGCGCGGCCGAAGCTGCCCTCGCATTTTTCCATGTCTCTTCTTCGCGTAGCCTATACTCCTACAACGCGACCTCTCTTACCTCTACTCTCTATTTTACCCTCTGTATACAAATCTTCTTTTTTTTTCTTGCCGCCAACTTGGAAAATTACTTAATCTATACAACAGCCGTACAAATTAATGTATCTGTATAAACAGAGGATAATCGAACGACCGGCTCGTGTGCTATTTGTATAAAGTTTCGTTAAGTAATTACGTCTAAAACTCTCAACGACAACTTTAATTAGCCTCTTAGCTCGAGCGGGATAAGGAAGCCCGTCGTCGCGCTCGGCTTTATATATCACGCGCGCGCGCACCGGACACTAGTAGCGGCGGGTTTTTTTTTGTTCGTTTCTCTCCTGTTGCAAACAGGATATCATTGGAGACCGGGATTTTGTCGTCCCACTCGCTCACCGGCGTTCGATCTCTAATTATCCGGCTTTGACGCAACGATTACCCCCGGCGCGTGATAAAAACATAAAAAGCACAACCCGATCGCCGATAATTCGTCGCAAATAACACATAGGAAGAATAGCTATACCCAGCAAATGAAAACCCGCTGAAATTCACTGCCACAAATCCTCATCGTCTCGTATTTAGGTGTCTTTTTTTCATACACCTTTATCGCCAATAGAAAAGTCAAGCGCGAGAACCCCTCCTCTACGCGCACGTCCTTTGGCGCTTATCATAGAGAGCGATCGATGAGTCAGCGCGCCGTTCGATTTTGGACTTGCTTCATTAGCTGGACGTCAACGACGCTGTACGTACACCGAGAGATTTGCGCGGCTAGCGTCGTCGATACAGATACACGTTTAAACTCGCGCTTTCGTAACGTTGTTGCATTATGAAATAGGCCAGGCTTGCGCGCTCTCACGTGCGTACGTATGCAAATGAGCTTAATAAACGGCCGATATACCGGATCGCGCATTTCTCATGGTGCGCTTTTGCTTCCGAGTCTGGTCTCTCGCCTACGACCTGGTTAAACAAGCGTGCATAAATCTGCAGAGGCGAAAAAATCGGCAGGCTGAATTTTAATTTGTCAAAGAGAGGGTGGGAGGGGGTAAATATGTATCGGCGCTGAGAAAGCGAGAGGCTGCGAAATCTCTAAGCTCTCGCTCTCGCACGGGTTCTCCGTGTGTCCGTCGAGAGCCGAGCAATCGTTTTGTATATATTTTTCGCGACACATGTAACACGCCGATTTCACCCCTTATACGGCCTAATGGACGAAACGCGCGTCAGGTGTACTCATCCTCAAATACGCACACCTTTTACATTGCTATCGAGTTTACGAGAAACCTTACAGCTTCCTCCTCCTCCTCCAGAGATATACAGCCTTGCAATGTAACGTCCAGCCGTTTTTCTGTCGACTCAAATTCTCTCGACGCTCGTTTACACACGAGCCAAGCCAAACAAAAAAATGAGAGGGAACCAACGAAAAATCTTGTTCAACAAGACAAGTCGAATCTCAAGACTTGTTACCCGAACAGAAGAGAATAATCCCCCTTTTATTTTTTGAAAAACTCGCCCTTTATAAAACCAGCTTCCCCTCGATGGTCGATCAGTTCGTCTCTCTCTTTCTATACCGCGAGCTCGGCAAAATAAGCCATCGCGAACGAAAAAGAAAATCCACGTCAATTCTCGGACCGAGTGAGAGAGAGAGGGCATTAGCGCGTTCTCCCCACGTCTACCACCTCAGCGATCTTAATCCCGCAGCTGGCCGCCGCCAGTTAAGAGCGGGAGACGGAGGCGGGCAACGAGAGCGCGCGCGCGGCTATCGGGTCCGGGCCCCCGTGGCACACCGAGCAATCGCGGCGCCCGGGCGCACACCAGTCCCTGCGCTCTCCCGGATCGCCCACACCTCGGTTTCTCTTTCTCTCTCCCTTTCTCGCCTGTTAACCCTCGCGACAGCTATTTCGACCAAGTGAGTGCGGTGACTTTTTTTGTTGTTGTCGAACCGGAAGTGTTGGCTCGTGTTTGAGCATTGATAGTTGAGGTTTGCTAAGCTATCGATTGCGTTTAGATTGTGCGGCGTTGGTTTGGGGAGATAGAGGGATTCCGACGATGAAGGATTCGGAGCTTGTGGAGTGAGGCAGACGAGACGAGGTATGAGCAAATTTGGGTTTTTCACGTGGGTTATTGCGGACGATCGAGCGAATGTTTATAACGTTTATTTTATTTACATTGGAGATAAAGCGATAATGATATTTCAATTCTATGATCTGTACTCTTAATACTGCAATTTTTACAAAATTAAGTATCTCGTCAACTGCATCAATACTTCGAAATTAAGAAAAAAAAGTCATGTAATAAAAACTAAAGCGTCGCGATGAATATTCTTCAGGATGCCCAGGGGTAAAGGTGTCAAGGCGCAAGTAAACCCGGTGCGCAGTGTAAACGATATCATCGCATAAACAATAAGCCGCGTCAATTCAAGCCTGATTAGCATGGCAAAAGCCCGAGGAGGAAAGAGATTCATATGGCAGAAAGAGTAGGACAGCCGATTCCGGAAGAGAACAATACCCCAGCGAGCTACGGTCGCACAGGCACACACATACACTTGTTGACGCACGGCAATCGGTTATATTATCTGTGCCGGCGATATTCCGAAGCGCATAAGCTCATCGCGCACTCGCACCTCTCGTCTATACGTATTTGGCCGAGCGCGCGGCCAAGTCCACTCGGCTAGTCCTATCGCGTCTCTCTCTCTCTCTCTCTCTCTCTCTGCCGCGGCAATGAGACGCTGTTTTAGCCGGCCAAGCAGAGCTGACTCATCGCCCGCGGAACTCAATTAGCCGCGATTCCGCGAGAGAGCCTCCCCCTTATAACGCGTCGCGCCTGATTTTCTTTTTCTCCAGCTGCTCTTACGGGCCGTCGGTTTCGTCTCTTCTTTCCTCGCCGGCTACCGATCCGATCGCATTAATTTTGCGGCCGCCTCGCCTTGCGGTCTTTTTGCGCCCCTCCCCCTCCTCCTCCCGAGCGCCTCTTGACACCGTATTCCAGAGCTTTATTTTGCTCGCGCCAAAGGAGCGTACACACACACTCTCTCTCTTGCAGACGTGTGATTTATATACGCCCGGCGCCAGTGGGAAACTTGATATTTTCATTACGTTTGATGGATGGCGAGCGGAGCGCGTTATAATGCGATTTCGTATGTGAAATTTACTTCTTTTTCTCTCTTGACGTTCCAGACTGCCTCGGGTGGTCGGTGATTGTTATTCCCCGACTCGGGCTATTGTGACAGAGTTTATGGTAATCGTTTTGGGGGAGAGGGATACTCTATTAACTGTGCGAGCCTCTTCATACTTTGTAATGAGACTTATTATTTTTCTTTCCCTCTTGTTTTTAATTCATTGATCGATACTAATTTATCATTAAAGTGCAATTATTGTTATACATACATATTTTTTATTTGCGAGCATCAATCTCAATAAATCGGGTAAACAGAAACAAAAACGTTGCTTTTTTATCTGTCGCCGAACGTAAACATCGAGCAGCGCGCAAAAATAGCTCGCGCGCGATATATCCTCGTTTCAACTGATTGGCCCATTAATTCATCAAATTCCAATTAATCAAAATCACGGCAGCCGCGGGGAGAAGAAAGAAATACACGAGACAGCCGCACGATCCCCACGCCGATGGCCTCTTTTCCAATCCCCGTCGTTCCAATTTTAATCGCTCTCGTTCGCCTCCCAAACAAGAGCCAAATAACAAAACGAGAAATAGAAGTGAAAGAAAAGGAAAATAAAAATAAAATGTATAAACCGCCGGCTTTAAAGAAACAATCAAGAAGCACATCACGCGCGCGTCTCTCGCCAATTTATATAGACCAGAGAGGCTCGAAGCCAGAAAACCGGCAGGGCACTGCGCGATTATTGCCACTGCGCTGTTATGTCAGGAGTGAAAATCAATCGCGGCCGCCGATCATTGTCCACTATTTTCTTTCTCTCTCTCTCGATTATATATATTTTTTTCTTCTCCTCCGCGGCAAAAAGATCGGGCTCGCGCCAAAAAAGCGAAGCGCAGTGCCGGCGTCGCGGTACACTTTCGCTCCGTATATGGGCGACGCGCGGCAAGCCGAGAGAGTGAGGGCGCACTCTTTGCCGAGGCATCTCCGCCGCGCGAGTCGCCCTCACTTTTCGTCGCTCGCTTCGTTTTGTGCCGCCGGCTCTCTGTCCGAAGCCCATATCACGAAGGCACGGGGACTCGGCTCTTTTTTCTTTCGAGACAGTCCGACGATTGATCGATCGACACATTTCGACTCGTCTCTCTTTCTCTCTCCCCTTGGGGATTTGTCAGCTCACCTCGGCGGCATTCATATGTCGGCGCGTGAATGCCAAGGACGAGCTGATACCGCTTCCGCGAGGACGCGACGTTGGACATGTTTATCTTGCGCGTTTGCTTTATCGAGGGGGGTTGACGAGTATAGGAAAATTTGAGTGATGAGTTTATTCTGATTATTTTGGTTAATCTAATACCGATTCGAGCTGATAATCATTCGCTATTTAAAAATGTCGAGCGTATATTGCGACAATGCGTCGAGAAAAGTGATTTTTCTTTCTTTTTCAATTTCTCGTACGCGTCGGTGAATAATTATGGAAATTAAGTTGCACGACTGGCATCTGTGTTTCGTGAGAACTTATCATAACTCTCTCGTTAAACCTGTATATCGCGATAGGCAATGGCATTTATGAAATATGTTATAATTTATGCTGTAACTGAGGTATATATATATATTTTTTAATTTGACATAGCCGACGTGTTATTTAAATAAATTCGCTGCAAAAATAGTTATTTTTCAAAAGGCACATTGGTTGTTCGCTTGAGTTACGATTTGAGAAAATCTAATTTAATAACAGGCTTTATTAAAAAAGAAAATAAATAAGGTTCAAACTAATCCATGATCCTTTCACAATGATAGTCAAACAATGGTCATTTATCCAATACAAAATCTAATCTCACGTCAGAGAGTGTCCGATGAGATTGTTGCCGTGGCGGTAATAAGAATCATAAACCCTAAAAAGCGTGGCTGAAAGGCAGGTTGGGCCGGTCTCCGGCATAAATTCATCTCTGACCCGATAAAAGAGCATGGGACACGAGCTTGCACTAATGCGCCAACCTGTTTACGTACGATTGCAGCCGGACTACTATCGCGACGCGGCGCACTTCCGGCGCGTCGGAGCCGGGGCCCAGTACAGCTTGGAAATTCCCCATGCCAAGCTCGATTACACGGGTACGTACTCGGTGCTCGCCAAGAACGAACATGGCGAGGCGAAGGCCGTGATATCTCTCCAGATTTATGCCAAAGGTATGTATATAATGCTCACTCTCTCTTTCGCCTGGATTACGCTTCTGGACTTTCAACCGTATCGCCTCGCGTGCTCAGCTTACCATTGCCATTACGATAATTTACTTTTAGGCTCGTTTATCCTTAAATACATTATTTTTATCACTCTCGGTCTCTGTGTGTGTGTGTATCTTGCGCAGTAAAAGTTGCTTTTTTGTATTATTAAGATGAATTTATACGCGTTTGAAGATCCAATTTTCATCAACGAAATAATGCGTTTAACCATGGCTTTCAGGACAAGGAAAGGGCGACAGGATGGAGCAAGGTGGCGTAAAACAAGGGTTAGTTGATAAACGGCACATCCTTGTACCGCTTTCTACCTTTTTCAGCTTTGTATTCCCGCGGTAACCCCGATACTTTTGCATTATTCAGAAAAGTCCTGAGCGTTCCATCGATCACGAAGGACCTGAAAGACATTCGCTGCTGCGACGGCGACGCCGTGGCACTCGAATGCAAAGTTTACGCGCCGACCGAGCCACCGAGCGTGCGCTGGGAAAAATCCGGAAAGGTATAAAGAAACGAAAAAAGATGCGAATCGGTTAACCTCGTCTACTTTCGGCGAGTACGCGCGGAATATCAAGACGAGCGAGTTTCACGCTGTGTTGACCATCTTCTTTGCAGCCTTTGACGCTCGGCGGTGACTTCTCGGCCGAGTTCGACGGAGAAACCGCGAGGCTCGTCATTCGTCACGTCTATCCGGAAGACGAGGGCGAGTACACCTGCGTTGCGGTCAATGAGTTGGGCAAGGCTTTCACCTCGGCGTGTTTGGTGGTCGATGGTAAGTTTATCGTTTGCCTCTATAATGACCGTTTGAATGATTGATGCGTCGTGGGAAAACGAACGAAATTTTTTGTCGAGACATTGATGGACAATTGATTGAGTTGCGGGGGAATTAGTCGGCTGTAGTGGGAAGAGGCTGGTCTCCCGAGGTTTCGGAGAATACACGCGCGAGTACAGCGAGTTTATTAATCGACGCGGTCTTTTAATAATCCGTACGAACCTCGGGCATTTCCGCGAGAGTTGGAGCGCTTACGCACATGCTGTACGGCGTACGTGAGTGAAATCACTATAGGCTGGATCCGTTGTACTCGAGAGCCGAGTAGCGGTCATCAATATGAGAATCGTATACTTATACGCCGGCCGTGAAAAAAACGTAGGCAGCCCAGTGATCCATTTTTCGTGCGATTGCGCGTCTTTTATTTTTTAATTTCTCGAACAACGTTGTCTCATTTTGTGTTTTCCACCGTAGTCCCGGAAGGCAAGGAAAACGTTCTCAGCCAGCCCCGGCTCGTGCGACCCCAAGGTCTTCTATCGGCGAGCTCGACTCCGAGATCGACACCTCGATCGACGCCCGTCAGAAGCCTGTCACCCGGCGTCTCGCGTGAGTACAAGAGTGCGCCAAACAAGCGCGCAAATGCCAAATACAAAGCAATAACGTTTAATCTTGCAGGCGGCCGCGAGTTGAAGGCGCTCAATCTGCCGCGGCGTATCGACTCGGCGGGCAGTCTGCGCCGGAGCAAGCCAAAGCTCTGTCCGCCCAAGTTCTACACGATACCGCACAATCGCGTGGCCGAGGAGGGCGAGACCGTGCGCTTCCAGTGCGCGGTTGCCGGTCACCCGGCGCCGTGGTGCGCCTGGGACCGGGACGGCGAGCCGGTCACCTCGACCGCCCGTATTAGCATCAAGGAGAAGGACGACATTAGGACACTTGAGATTGCCGAGGTCACCGCCGAGGATGCCGGCTTGTATCGCGTTACCCTGGAGAACGACGTGGGCAGGGCCGAGGCCACCGCGCGATTGGAAGTTATCAGTGAGTTTGATCGTTTGTTATTATTTGTTATTTTCCTTTTTTTTTGTCTACCATTTAGAACTGTGTTTATGTTGAGGGGAATTGATTTAAGGAATTTAAAAAAATAGAATGCACCGTTTAAAAAAGAATAAAGTATTTTTAAAAAAGATAATATTAACACGCGATAACGCTAGATTGACTTTTCTTTTAAATGATTAAAATAAACGCATAAATACGAGAACGTAGCGACTTACTTAGTAAATTATGATTATAGTAACGCGACGACGACGAAGGAATAAAAAATAACAATATTTTCATATAAAAAAATAAGAGATCATTTTCCATCGGGCGATCTTAAAAATTTGGACTTCCATTCTTCTTAGAAAGTAGACGCTCTTCCACATTCAACATTTTTTCCATTCGCAATTCTTCTCCTATGTTCAAGTATCGAAGTACCGTGCCGTTGACCACCGGTTGCCAATATAAGGGTACGAGTTTGCTGGGCGATGGTGTGGGTATCCTGTGCGTGAATTAATTTAAAATTACAAACAAATCGCCATTTCAATTTTTCAACGTTTAAATAACACCGGAAATTGGACTTACGAAGTTTTCGCGAAATTCGTCCAGAGTTCGATCATTTGCTCCATAACTTCATAGGCCTTCGTTCCTTTTTGCAACGTTAGATTCTTTGAATCCAAGTATTTCATACCGAATAAGTACACGAGTTCGTCCATGTGTGTGGCGCCTAAAGACAAATAAGCATTATCAATGAATAACTCGCAAAAGTTAAAAATCAAAATAATTGCTTGTTAATTATCAGTACCTTCAATCTTACTGTCGTACAAAGTTTTTGAGAATGACGCTTCCTTGCCGTAGGTAAACTTGTACATGTACGTAGGTGCGGCACTACGCTCGACCTGAGTTTTCACAACTCTGTGTATCCCGTGAACGAAGGACAAATCGCCCACCATTTGTACTATACCTTCGACATCCCCGTATGGATTATCGCTTTTTAAATAGAGTCGTTGCAAGTCTTCGACAGATAAATCGTATTCTTCTCTCACCAAATTCACTGAATCGGAATGCAACAATTTGGAGAAAGTCTCTTTTGTGGGTGGGCCTAGTACCATCTCCAAAACTGAAAGTAAACTTTATTATTTGACTATTCAATTACCGAAGAATGTCGGACTTACTTCTTTGTATCATCACTCCCTCGCTATTATTGTGTCCGATGAGGTAAGGTACGTGCGCTCCTTTCAGTGCGGCCTCTTCTCTTGGTATTGACAAGAAGGGCTTAGCCGCTTCATTATCGACAGTGGGACAAAATAAACTGAACGTTTCACTCTCTGTCTGTAGATGCAAATTCAAAGTTGAAAACAAATGTCATTATAAAGATAATGACATTTTATAATTGCCGTAAAAAAAGTCAACTGACCTGAGTATTCTTTATTAAGTCTACTACTTCGACTAATTTCATAGGGTCGAGGGTTTTCAAAAATTCTATCATTTCAACCGGGTCCTCAGTATTCTTCTCCAAGTGTCTGCAAATTTTTTTCACCGCATCGATTTGTTTGCCAACGTACATCGTCCATGGATTTAGCGAGACTCCACTTTGCGATATAGCTTTGTGAAAGAGACCTAAAAGCATTTGTTAACATTTTTTTGTTAAAGTAACGACAAGACTTATTTTAATATCAAAATCAAATTTGATAGCAACCTTTGGACAGTGGCGATACTGTTAAGAGATGTACCGATGCTCCGCCCGCGCTTTCTCCAAAAATAGTCACATTGCCAGGATCCCCGCCAAAGTTTCTAATGTTATCGCGTACCCATTCCAAAACCAAGACTTGATCCTTTAAGCCTTGATTGCCCGGAGCTAATTGATGCTCCATATTCAGAAAACCTTTTAAAAAAATTCGATGGAGGTTAATATACTTTCGAGCTTTGATTAAATCACAAGTTTATTTTAAATTTACCAAATATTCCCAATCTGTAATTAAAAGTGACCAGCACCACGTCTTTCTTCATCAAGTTTTCTGGCCCGTAAAATACATCTCCTCCGGAGCCAAAGACAAATCCGCCTCCGTGAATCCAAACCATGACCGCTAAACGCTTGCTAGGATCGAGAGCCCTTGTAAACACATTTAGATAAAGACAGTCGTCTGAACCTCCGGCAAGCTTTGCAAACGGATCGACTTGAGCGCATATAGGTCCATATTCGATTGCCTCCTTCACGCCGGGCCAAGGCGGGATGGGAATTGGATCCTAAGGGTCATTTGACAATCAAAACAAAACCTTCGTAAACACTAAGTAAAGAAAACATCAACAACACGTATTTAATGTAATAAGAATGCAAATGGTTTAATTTTAGAGTGAGCAAATTTAATTTTAATAAACAAAACAAACGTCAATTCCGTTATTTCATTGTTCTGTACTATAACGTTATATTTATTTGAATTCACAAAATTATTGCTGGTTTAATAACGGATATTTTTCTAACATGTTTTTTAGTTTAAATTTAATAGCTTACTTACACAATAAGGAAAATATGAAATTATTTTTTTGCTATCCTCTACTTAATGCAAACTCCAGGTAGGTATTCAAAGTTATAAAAATAGGAAGTTAAACAAAAAATTTTAAAATTTGCCTTTTAAATGGATAAACTTTTCTCTCTCGTCTATACAAGCGATAAACTTTATTAAACGCAATATTATCGTAATAAAAATAATATTTGTTAACATTCATTAGAATAAAAAAAATTATTTGCACACGTAATACATTCAAAATTGTAGATAACGCGACTTTTGTCATACTTTTCATTTATGGACAGATTTAGCGTAACGATTACGATCCAATCTAATCTTGAAAAAAAGAATGTATTATAGATGTAGTTGAATAATTTGCGTGCGTGCAATTAATTGGTAAATAATTATTGCCACGGCCACTCACGTTTTTTTTATCATCGACACTTAGTTGAATCGTAACCGGTGATTAAACTCAACATCGCCGTGTAAAAATTTTGTTCGGAAGCTGAAAACGATTAAATGAAGACTATTTTAAGATTTCGAACAGTTGTACTATATTGCCTGAACAAATTTCGTTCGATTTAAAAGTTTCGCGTCTGATAACAGTTGTAAAATAACGTAGTGACGAGAGATTAACTTAATATTAATCAAAGGCAATATTTTCAAATAAGATGCTAATTTTAGACGAGGCAAAATCCGAGATGTATTTCCTCGTTACAGGCCGTAAATTCGAAGCTACATGCAAAAGTACTGTGGTTTACTCACTTGAAATCGAAGATCACCAACTGGCGGCTTAGCGTACGGTATGCCTCTAAATGCGTAAAAATCGTCGCCGTCGATGTTCTTTTGCATACGACCGCGCAATCTGCCATTTTGTGTATTCACCTCTATGTGTGACATTCTCAAAACTCTTGATACGCTTTAGTCAAAGGCTGAGCGTCGACTGTGGCTGCCGGCTTTTAGCTGTTTATAAAACCACCGCTTCGAGGCGGCCTTGAGTGTTGATTTCAGGAGTTATCGAATTGAGACTCGTGAAAACTTTGTTTCTGTCATTACAGCAGCAATTACAGCACACTATTAATTGAAAGCCTCCCTCGCGTCGCATAACAACATTACGATTGATAAACACGTCTCTTTAGAGTACATATTTTTAAATGAAAAAAGATAAGTGAAAGGTTGCTAATTGTATACCTCATGTATCTACGAAGTTTTTTCTCTTTTCATTACTAATGAGTCGATCCGGAGATAAAGCCGATAAAAAAAATTTTAATTTAATAGGGTATTCAGAAGAAAAAACGTATTTCTTATGTTATAACATCCATTTGACCAAGTATTTTAGTATATTGTACTGTATTTAATATTTTTATTGAAATTGACATTTTTTTTCTTTAAACAATTTTTTTGCAGCTTAATCATTATTAGATATAAAATGTAAAAAATATGTATCGTTTCTACCAATTTACACATTATTTGAGATAAATGAATTCCAATCTTATCAAATATTAAAGTCCATGACAATATAACAATTTTAAGTGCAACGAATTGCAAGAAAATGTATTTTTATAAAAAGATATTAGTTTACAGTCACAAATAATACTTACATACTTGTAAAAATTATCTTTCATAACTTAACTGTAAACTATTATTTCAAATTTATTTTTCACATATTAAAGTTACAACATACCTGACGTATAAGTGAATCTTGAAACCGGTAACTAGAGGTCATGGTATAGACAACAACAAAGAAGAAATAAGTAGCTTTAGTTTCCCGAGTTCCACAGTAATTTATATGTCATTAAGAAAAAAGAAATTAATCATCCCAAAGAGTATTAGAATAAACTATCGTTTCCACAACACATCAATGGCGAGAACATTAAATTCAAAGCACTAGTAGCGAGCATGTGTATAGAAAAAAAAAACTGTTTTGAAAGATTCGCTCTATTAATTTTTAAATTAAATTCTTTCTTGACTTTATATTTTTACAAAATGAGTCCTCAACTCTACTATTTTATTAATTTTTCGACTATTTATAGAAGTATGTTAATACTAAAATTTAACATAACAGTTTGTTGAAATAAGTAATAATTTGTGTAGTTGTATTAGATTTATTTCAATCATCTGTTTGTTTTCTAGACAATCGTAACACCAAGTTCAAATAAAATTAAAATATTACGACAAATTATCATTGAAATTTTATTCTACATTTAGACTGGTGAGCATTAAAATTTCGGACTTCCGTTTTTCTTGTAAAGAAAACGTTCCTCTAAATTCAACATCTTTTCCATTCGCAACTCTTCTCCTATATTCATATACCGAAACACAGTAGTATCCACTACTGGTTGCCAATACAAAGGCACTAGGTCATTGACAGTTGGTGTAGGCATCCTGCAGATAAAATTAACAAATGAATCAAAGTAATCGTTAATTTTTATACAGCGTATCGAAAGTGAAAAAAAAATTAAATATACCCCGTCCTTGCAAAATTAGTCCACAACTCGAGCATTTGCTCCATTACATGATACATCTTTGACCCTTTCGGTATCTGATCAATGTTAATCTTTTCGATGAGTTTCATGTTAAAAAGATATAACAATTCATCCATATGCGTGGCTCCTGCAAATAAACAAAAGTTGATGTAATCGTTATCTCAAGCGAAATTTCAATGTCATCGATATCACAGCAATCGCTCATACGATTACGCGAAAATTACCTTTTATATCGCTTTTTAACCATTTCGAAAAGTTGAACCCCTTGTCGTAAGTAAATTGATACATGTAGGTCGGCGCGGCACTGCGCTCAACTTGATATCTAACGACTTTGTGTATGCCGTGAACCATTAATAAGTCACCTAACATGTCTATCAAACCCTTGGTATCCTCAAAGCCTTTTTCACTATCCAAATACATGTTTTTCAAATCATTCAAAGTCAATCCCATGTCTTTTAAAAGATTTAAGCTTTCAGGTAGTATGTACTTGTGAAAATTACTGTCATTGATAGCACCGAGTTTTTCTTCCACACCTGCACATAAATTCAATTGTAACTTTTTAAAAATACATTTTTAAAAAGTTACAATTTTAAAGCATTGGCAAAGTAAGAACCTACATTTCAACATCATTGTTCCCTCGCAATTGTTAAATCCGATTAGGTAAGGGACATGCGCGCCTTCTTGGGCGGCCTCTTCTTTTGGCATTGGCATAAAAGGATTCGGTGATTTGCTATCGTCTACAGGGCAAAACAGGTTGTAAGATCCGGTATCATCCTATTAATTTATAAGTATAATATAAAAAAACATTGTGGCATCTTTTTACCAGATTTTGAGGTTGAAATGATGAAAAATAGTATACTGGCCTGTTACGGGAGGTGTTTTTGCACCTCCCGCACCAGGGCAGTAATATACTATTTCTTGCTAACTCGGTCGAAAATGCGACTTTCGTTCTTATACGCGAATGTAGCCAACGCATTCCCGAACACATTCTAATTCCTACAAGACGGACGCGTGTCTTTACGATGGTTCTGCACGCGTGGCGCGCTTAGAAGCGTAAGTGCCATGCACTGATGCACAAAAAACGGGACCGAACATACGTAGTTTGTTTAAATAACGCGTCTGTGTGCATTCATTGCCCCGTTTCCATCCCTACGGATCGTTCGTGATTTTTTAGCATCCGCTAACATTTACGACCTAAGCGAAACAAGGGTCGCAATATTATGTTCTCAAAAGTCCCGCGCTTCGACAACTGCAGGTTATGTGACGTCTTGTTGTTTTTAAATGCCGTTTTTTAAAATAATTTTCAACCGGCTAGCAAGAAAAATAGTATACATTATATGGGACGAAAGTCGAATTCAGGGCAGCCTCTCAACCGGGAAGGAAATTCGACTTTAGTCCCTAGGTATGTAATTTACTATTCACAACTATACGGTGAATTAGTTGGGATTAATAATACATCAAGTACCTTAGCAATTCTTACTGCTTCTTGGGCTTCAGCTAACTTCAGCGCATCGACTGTTTTCAAGAATTCAATCATTTCTTTGGGATCCGTAAGATTTTTTCCCAAATGCTTGCACATTTCTTTCACCATTATCTTTTGTTCTCCTACGTATTTAGACCATGGATTTAAGGCGACTCCGCTATGGGAAATAGCTTTGTGAAACAGTCCTTAAAAAAATTCCAGGGACAAATAAGCTTTCGCTTATAACAATTTGCTATATAAAATTATAAAAAAGTCAACCTTTGGCTAATGGAGACATTGTTAAAAAGTGTATGGCCGCTCCTCCTGCACTTTCTCCAAAAATAGTCACATTTCTCGGGTCCCCGCCAAAGTTTGTAATGTTATCACGTACCCACTCTAAAGCCATAACTTGATCCTTCAAGCCTTGGTTACCAAAAGCTCCCTCCTGATCCATGTTTAAGAAACCTTGAACAATAATTTCAACTCTTATTTCTTTACTTTTCCAAAAATTCGCAAGAACCTAAAACGCAATTCATTTTTCTTACCGAGTATTCCTAATCTGTAATTTATTGTAACAAGCACAATATCTTTTTTCATAAAGTAATCCGGACCAGAATAAAGATCGTCTCCGCTTCCGAGTACAAATCCACCTCCATGAATCCATACCATAACCGGTAGGTTCGCATTGAGATCAAGATTTTTTGTAAACACGTTTAAATATAGACAGTCGTCTGAACCTCCCGTAAATTGAGCGAAAAAATCAATTTGGGCGCACATAGGGCCGTAGTTTTGTGCGTCTCTTGTGCCTTGCCATGGCTCAGCCGAAATCGGATCCTATTGTGTGTTAAAATGTTATCGTTTAATTGTTTCAAAATATAACAAATACCAACTAAAAAGATTTTCATGTATAATTAAATTTATGAATGAAAACTTAAAAATACGTATCAAAATGTATATCTGTGAATAAGTTGTCCTTTATTTGTTTATAATTGTGAATTATTCATATCAATATCATTATATCAACATCTTTTCTCTTAAAATAATATCGAGTCTCTTCACGCAACACTGCATAACGTCTTTAATATTAGTAAACAACAATTTATTTCTCTCATGAATCGTCATCGTACAACGTAGATTTGAAACTCCAAATGTAAATAACCACACAAGTTTCTTTAAGACTAACGTACGGTTCAATTATTAAATATTTATATCACAAGCAAATTTACTCACTTTAAATCGCAAATCACCAACGGGTGGCTTGGCGTACGGCACACCTTTAAAGGCATAAAACTCGTGGCCGTCGATATTCTTCTGGACACAGCCGCGCAACTTACCGCAACGCGTATTAGCCTCTGGGTATGCCATTTTTAAAATACCTCTGATGTGCTTCGGCTGCAGACTGAGCATTAACAGCGACTGTTGACTCTTTTTCGCGTGCATTTGCCGATGCTACAGCTACACTGCTGTTTTCATTATTGGCTTATCAGTAGATAAAGCGGACAAACATACAACTCTCTTTTAATAAAGGCAATCTTAAATTTTTTAATTTGATTGCTTTTTCGTGAATCGTTTATCGAGGTATTAAGAGAGAATTAAAGATTAAAAAAAGCATTGCATAAATAAAAATATATTTTTATAATTTATTTTTCAAAGCTTTGCCCCTTATTAAAAATTCTTCCAAATTCAACATATTAGAAACATGTAATTCACTTCCTATGTTCAAGTGACGCAAAATCGTTGGGTTAGTCACCGGAGGCCATTTTTTAGGTAATAATGATGAAGTTACGGGCGTTGGTCTCCTGCAATTATAATATAATTCTTAGGGCACATCAAAATTAATTACGCTTATTACAGTGTTTTGTACAATTGATGAACCAAAGTTTCAAACTAGTTATTTTTTATGATAGTCTACACTGAGAAAAATTTCTAGTAAAAATTACAACCTACTATTGTAAAAATTGCTATATCCAAATAGCATTGCTCGGATATACTTCCAATGTTACAA
>JAPYYQ010002068.1:0-23325 GCA_030522585.1 Anagyrus pseudococci | reverse complement strand
CTCTCTCTCTCTCTCTCTCTCTCTCTCTCTCTCTCTCTCTCTCTCTCTTCTCGAGCTTGGAAGGAAAAAAAATGTTGCTTCTCGACTCGGCCGCGTAAATTGCTGGTATAAAAAAATTTTCTCTCCCCGTGTGCACTCGGTTTGTTCAATAGCCGTGTGCAAATTATATGGAAACTCTTGAAAAAAAAGCATCCAGTGAAATTCCGATGATGCACCTCCCCGTCCCCCCCCCCCCACCTCCTCTCCTCTACCACACGCTTCCCTTCCTCATCCTTTCTACCTTATTTCCGTTTCAATAATTAAAAAATATTGATTTTACGGCTCGCTTTTTTTGCTCTTTCTCTTTCTCTCTCTTTCCTTCTTTTTAAGAATGCTAAAGTGTAATTAAGCGTTATTAAAATTTATTTTATGCATTATTACCGAAAGTCAGAGGCTGAAAAGAGAATAGTCCGACATTTGTGAAAACCGATAATAAATTCTAATTCAATTTCAATGGAAATGAAAATGCCAATACGAGGTTAATATATATATTGCTACGTTGAAATTTCTATTTGCTTTTTCTTTGATTAAAATATTGAAAAATGTCCAGGCAATGTTTAACATTCCAGCAGCTCCTTATTGCTGTATTTTAATACCCCTGGCCAGCCCTTGTCTCCTACCCAAGTATATCTTTCAACACTACTTTAAAGTGGTAGTAATAATGATACACAGCTGAATAGTAGTAGATAGAAGGAGGAAGAGGCAGCGAGTTGGAGGGAACGAGCACCTTACGAAAATTGCAAACTGCACAAAAGAATATAAATAGTTGTAATATAAACTTAGCTCTGCAGATGAAGAAAATGGAGTAAAGGGGAGAAAAGAAAGAAAGAAAGAAAGAGGACAATTTTGTTTTCAGAGCCAAGTTCGATCGCGAGATTGAGCACTTGGCCGAATTTACCCGTGACATTATTTCAAGTGTTAGCTATTCAAAGTTTTTAATAGAAAATGAATGAAAAAAAAGAACAAATAAAAGTGGGAGAGAGAAACGTTGACAATTAAATGGAACGAAAAAATCATATTTAATCGCCATAAGCTGACAATGACAATATTTAAAATTTTTCCTTCTAAACTTTATTAATATAAAATTAACGAAACGCGTTGATGTAACATGCGGTTAATTTTACGAATAAACCGTAGTGGAAACAATTTGCGCGATAAAACTAAAAAAGGTTGTTTATTGTTTTTGTTGCAGAGGTGCCTTCTCCGTGGTTCGACGATGCGTGCAAAAAAGCACAAACCTCGAATTTGCGGCGAAAATCATTAATACGAAAAAACTTTCTTCCAGAGGTAAGTTGTTTTCAAAATTAATATTTTTTGTTATATCCAGAAAGTCAGGGAATTGAATTTTTTCTCTTTTTTTTCTGCCTCCCAAGACAAAAGTTTCCAATAAAAAACTTTCATTCTAATTGAATATGTCAGGTTGTGTTGGCTCCCCTTACGTCTCGGCAAGAAAAGAATCTTGGCATTATTATATTTGGATAAAAACGATCTCGACGATTGTTATTGTCGTTGCTTCTTGTTATTACAAGTTGCCGATAAAATTTATTGAAAAAACTCGTGCTCAACGAACGTCTCTTCTGCTTTCCGCTCACAAAACTCTTGTTGAGTTTGCTTATTTAAAAGTAATAGGTATACAACCTTCAACAAACTTTTTTTTCTCTTCTGCTCTACCGATCAATGTAACGTTCGATATTTTTAAAACTGTTTCTTTTTTTTTATTTCGATGAGAATGAGATAGTGTCGTCTTACGGGTTCGCGATTTCTTCGACAAGGCAAACCTAATTTTAATCCGTATTTTACAGAAATAGATAGCGTCAACATTTTTATTATGACTTGAATAATGATGAGACATTAAGTTTTTCCGAATGAATAGATGATGAAAAATATCAACTTCAATTTCGAGATTTGAAGTTTCACTTGATACATTTTGTTTTTTTTTTCGGGATAAGTGATATTGAAAGTGCTGAGGCTTATTCAAGCTACTTGGAAGAAGTGAAAATAAAAACGGCGTCAGGAGAAAAATATTGATAGACATGTATTTGCTATCCAACTATTTACCTGACGGAAAAAAATATTTGAAGAAAAGTAAAGCGAGCTAAAAAAACTGAAAAAGGAGGGAGAGAAAGAGAGCGCAAAGTGAAAGCTCACAGATAGAGAAGCCTAGGAGAATAGTAATTGAATCAATTAAAATACATTGCAAACACATTTATCCGATAAACGTCGTTATGTTACAACCAATCGAATTAGTGGTTCAGAGGTTTCTTTTACTCTTTAAGCCAAAGACTAATTTAAATCTTTTCACTAATTTAACCATGTATTTAATAAATTCCCAGGCTATTTTTCGAATGATATATAGACTTTTTCGTATCGTCTTTGAATGATTTTTTATGTAAAAATTTTAATATTACTTTTTTAACAACAGTTTAATTCTGATATAATTTTGTGCTTCGACAGTAGCTTAATTTTTGTTTTTGTTTGTTTTTCTAATTTTATGAAAACTAACTTAATAATTAAAGTTTAATCGTTAAATTTTAATTACTTGCTGAAATGAAACGTTAAAAACGACGAATTATTAATGAAAATAAGTTAGCTCTTATTATAGTTAGATATTCTAGTTAAATAGCGTTAAAAGAGAAAAAAAGTCAAAGTATAAAAGTATCGTGGTTTGAAGTCACTCAATAAGCCGTGATTCCCGGTAGTCTTCTAAGATCTGTCGTAGAGAGGCAACAAGAGACGAATGTAAAGAAGGAGTAAGCGGCGGTTGCAAGGGGGCGGGGGGAATATAGGTGGGGCGTAGGCGCGTGCTCGCAGGTGTATCCCTCACCTCTGTCCCTGCGGCTCACGAATTTGTTGTGCCATTGTACGTATATTTCGGAGGTGTGTATGCGATTTATTCGCGAGGCGCCGGGGCAAGACCTTGCTCCAGTGACCTCTTGACCTAACACTCCCCGATGCCGCGTCTGACCGTTCCTGCTCTGCCGCCTGCTACTGCTGCTGCTGCTGCTGCTGCTGCTGCGTCGGTAAATTGAAACTTTCGGTCGAGCCTCCCCGTGCGCCATGACGCCCGCAATACACTCGCTCGATCTTTATGCTCGTCTGATGGGAATAACTTTTAAACTCCCAATACCCCCCCCCCATCTACATCCCCTTATTCCGTTGATTTGCTTTTTTACAAAGTTGTAAAAACTTGGATTTTATATTAAATTGGAAAAATTTATTTCAACAATATTACTTATTTCTTTCTCGAAAATTATTTTTCGTTTTTTTTTTATTCGAAGAATTCGAGCGCGCCTATTCGCTCGCATAATTTATGATGCTTTCCAAGGTAGCTTGAAAGCAAAATAAATAATAAATGCGTTTTAAATAGTTACGTATCGTTGGTGTAATGTGACGGTGGAAAAGAATTGATGTAGATTTTCAATTTTTTTTAACGATCGAGTCGAGCATTATTTTAGAAAGAAAAGTCGAAAGAGAAGCAAATAACGATAAAAAATTATCGCTCTCCATTGGGAAATTATGTAAAGCGATGTGGTATTATTTAAGAATCGAAAGCTGCGGCTAGCTGCGATGTTTGTTAATGCACTCTCAACTTATGCGAGGTTAAAAACTTTTTTCAGACTTCCAAAAATTGGAACGAGAAGCACGGATATGCAGAAAACTGCAGCATCCAAATATCGGTAAGCTCAGCAAGATTTTAAAAAAGAAAATATTTTTAAGGGAATAAACGGGAAATCCTCAATTGCGCATATTATTCTTGTTTTGCAGTAAGATTACATGACAGTATACAGGAGGAAAACTTCCACTACCTCGTCTTTGACTTGTAAGTTGTTTGAATAAATGCATGAATGGCAATAGGGCAAGCGGGCGTTATATTTAGTATAGATGATCCAGAGAGATATATAACTGGGACTAATGTACGGCTTTGCTCGCTCGTTACTTCTGTTTAGAGTTACCGGCGGCGAGCTTTTCGAGGACATTGTTGCGCGAGAATTTTACAGCGAGGCCGATGCCTCACATTGTATTCAACAAATTTTGGAAAGCGTTCATCACTGCCATCACAATGGTGTAGTGCACAGAGATCTCAAGGTACGTACAGGCCACACGCGCAACCTTTTCACCTTTTCATTTTTCCTCTTTTTCTTCTTTTGTCCAGACCTTTTTCTTTTCTCCCTCCCTACCTTTCTTTTTTTTTAACAACACACAAATGAACACGTCTACGCTTTTCTTTTTGTTACAGCCCGAGAATCTTCTTTTAGCGAGCAAAGCAAAAGGAGCGGCTGTGAAATTGGCAGATTTCGGACTAGCAATAGAGGTACAAGGTGATACGCAGGCATGGTATGGTAAGTAAACAACCAAAACACAAAAGCAAAATTTTAACAAAGAGATAACATTTTTAATATTATCAAAATGCCGTACAGGGTTTGCGGGTACGCCGGGCTACTTAAGTCCCGAGGTTCTGAAAAAGGAACCTTACGGCAAGCCAGTGGACATTTGGGCTTGCGGAGTTATCCTATACATCTTGTTAGTTGGATACCCTCCATTTTGGGACGAGGACCAACACCGGTTATATGCACAGATCAAATCCGGCTCCTACGATGTACGCTTAAAATATAACTTTTATTTGAAAAATTTCAATTAAAATTTTCTTTTCACTTTATTCTCGAAAAAAATGTTCATCATAATTTCCGTCGTAATCTTGAAATTGAACTTTTCAGTATCCAACGCCAGAATGGGACACTGTCACTCCAGAGGCGAAAAATTTAATCAATCAAATGCTAACGGTAAACCCTAGTAAGAGAATCACCGCCAGTGAAGCTCTCAAACACCCATGGATCTGCGTAAGAATAGTTTTTTTGTCAGATCCTTGTTTGAAATTTATCAAAAGATTCAAATTAACGCCATCCTGGATTTCAATTTTCTTTTTTAGCAACGCGAGCGCGTAGCCTCCGTCGTTCACAGGCAAGAAACTGTCGATTGCTTGAAGAAATTCAATGCCAGGCGCAAGTTGAAGGTATTATTATTTTTCTAAATTCATGTTGTAATTTAATTTTCATTTTTATAATGCATTGTTGTTGTATCTGCCAACAGGGCGCCATTTTAACAACGATGCTGGCCACAAGGAACTTTTCAGGTAAGTTTATTTAAATCTCATTTTAACAAAAGGGCCGGGGTACAAATGTCTGTACTATTATTGCATTTCAATTATGATTACAATTTAAATACTATACAAGTCAATTATTCTAAAGTAATGTTTTATTTTTTGTGTACTTAAATAGCCCGAAGCATGATCCCACCGAAAAATTCTCAAGTTAAGGAGTCAACTGATAGTAGCACAACCTTCGAGGATGATGATGTTAGAGGTAAGATATGCAATTTATTAATCGTTTTATAAATTTAGTCATTTTAAAATGCCAGACGGTTTAGCGTATTTCTTACGCTTATCTATAATTTTAATGTATGGACGGGCGAATTTGGAAAACCTTTAATAATTATTATAAAACAGAAACAAGTTTTTTTTTTAATTTTCATGAAATATTTTACAAACTTCAGTTTGTACGGTAATCAATAAATTGATTACTAATTTATCTCTAAAGTTAAACGTCAAAAACTTTTACGCTTCAAAATTAAACGTGTCAATCTTATCGTTTGACGTGTTTCTTTACATTTATTTTAAATTGTCAGCAATTATACATTATGTACATAATATTGTTCTGAAATTAGCAAAACAATAAATTTTTGCGTAATATACCGCGCAATTTTTTATTAAAAAAAAAAACAACCAAAATATATACACACAGTACTCAGAAAGTCAATTTAATTTTTCTGATTTACTTGATTCTCTAAAAAATGTTAAAATTAACTTGCATAATAAAAAAAAAAGAAACAAAGTGAAAATTTTTGTGACATGTATACATTTAAGTTTATCTGAAAATTGAATCATAAAGACAGATGTCAGTTTGTAATTTATTGTTTAAGGATGCAATTTAGTGAGTAGTGTTATTGTTTTATTTATTGAGCAGTTTATACAATTATAGTTGACTTTTCGCAGGGCATGTACCACATTTTCAAACAAAGGTTTTAATATATCTACATATATACCCATCAGTTTAGATGCTAGAAAGCGTAACTACGTTTACGCGTACACGTATGCAAGTATTTTGCGTACGTGAGACAATACATGTAGATATTCAGGTGTCTTGCAATCAAGTATTTTACAGAACTTATTAGGCTTAGATGTGTATTTATTTACTTTGATCTAGTAGTCTTACAAAACGTATGTTTTTTGACCGATAACAAATTTAGTAAATGGAAAACAAATCATACATATTTTTAGTTATGATGTAAATGTCATAAATAATCATAGGTTTCTCTGTTGCTTTACTATATATTTTTATTCGATTTCATCGGTGACTACTATTATTATCACCGCTACGATATAACTATACTGCTATACCTCTGCTGTATTACAATAAACTAATATTGCTACTACTACTATTGCTACCGCTACTACTGCTAAAATTGCTATTTGTGTATACACATATAACGTTGTGTGTTCTCATTACGTTACCATCATATACTACATACAAGCGTGTGCGTGCGTGGGTACGTGTGTGTGCGCGCGTATATTTCTGTGTGCCTGTGGGTGAGTGTGTGTATTTTTGCACGCGCACTCGCATTGAAAATAATCACAATTTCAATTCTTATCTTTTGTGAATTTTAGTTCCTCGTATTGCTTACAATCTCTCTCTCTTTAACATTTTATGATCACTGTATTTAGTAAATATGATGAACTAATTGTGATTGAGGTAGAGATAAACTATAATATGTTGTTCTTTGGTATATATGGTAAAGGCTGAGCGTAACAGAAATTCTGCGTTATTTTCTTATATTTTCAACATATGATTTCGGAATATGCGCCTTTAAATTATCATATCCTGTTGTATTGAGTGTAAAAAGTATCTGACCTCTCCACTGGTTAACAATATCCGTAGTCTGCAATCCCCTTTTCTATGATCGAACACGTATCACAAATTCACAATATTACACTCATTTATCCAATGCTGCACAAAAACTCTGAGAAATCTAATAAATTTGCAGTTAATCATTTTTGCGTAATGATTTGATGTTTTTTTTATCATTATGTAATCATTATTAACTATAATTTAAAATTTGTATATATTATTATTATTATTCGAAGCGTTAGCGAAATTCAGTATCAGGCGTAAATATTACCAATTTCGATAATAGTAACAACTGGAAATGGAATTCAAAATTTAGTGATTGAATAAAGCATAACATAATCATACAAAAATAAACTTTTAAGATACACAATCATGCCTACAAATATGTGTAGAATATGTATTTCATGATCTGTCCTTATCAGGAAACTGTACTACACTTGTATCTTTTTATTTCTATAATACCACCTACTACTTTAACATGTTATATATTTTATCTTTCTCTACATTATCCTATTTTTATTTAGTGACAGGTTGACGTTTACATGAATAAGTTCTTAATTAAATCTACTCATATTTTTATAATTATGCCTTTTCACGGAGATGGGTCATATTTGTTCATTTCTTAAATTTTTTTTTAAAGTTTATTTATTAGTAGGTAATAATAAGGGAGAATTAGAATATCTACGCAATTTATTAATTCGTTACTTTAATTATAATCATAATTAGCGTTGTAAATTTTAGAAGTACATGCTCAGAAATCCATAACACAGTTTAATCTATCATGTATAACATTTGCAAGTACACTTAAATAGCTCAAAAAATCAAATAATATTCACCGATAAAGTTACTACTTCTTCTAAAAATGCTGACCACCACTTTCAACTACCAATAACTTAATTAAGAATAGTCATTGTGCTTCATCAATTTATCACTCATCAATTACGTCACTACCGCAGATTAACAAAATTAGTTTTTGATTATTAACGATAGAAAAGAAATTTAGTCACGTTAACGTATCAACATAGAATTGTCTTCTATGTCAATTGTATTATTTCAATATTTTATTTAGTTTTAGTGTTTATCTATTAAAACGCTTGTACAATATAGGAATTTCGCAGCTTTACAAACCGAATGATTGGCATGTTAATTTTTTAGTTATCAGGTTCACATTACGAAGTTTTAGTTTTATATAATTTAATAATAATTAATTTAGAAGAATTTACTTTTATTTTGGAATAAATTAAAGAGACGAGTACTTGTACTTAAAAAATGTTAGTTGAGCTGTTAAAACGAACTTAAAAACCAACAAATAAGATTAACATTTATAGAAGATAAACTATATCAAGGTAAAAACATTATTTTTAATAACTTTTAATAGGTCTTACAATAGCAAAATATCTAAAAATATTTATTTAGATGTAATTTTCTCGTATTTTTTTCTCTTTTCCTTTTATATCTCTCTTCAGATGACATGCACTACTCTTTTTTACATTATTCAATATAATATTCACTAAATACCACATATTTTAATACAAATCACGCAATTAAGTGTCCGTCTACCATTTTGTGTCCGTCAAGTGCAGTGTTATGGATTTATGAACATTAGTTGTATAATTCTATTCTTCTATTTATTTTCGCGCTTGTTTGCACAGTTTCATTTGTATTATTCATTTAAGTATTTCCTGATTTTTATGTCCTTAACTTTTTTTCCTTTTTTCTTTATAAGTCAAGTATTAATCAGTATAATGATTTGCATGTGTACCTTTACAGTCAATAAGATTATTTTAATGTAGGCCACAGTGGCTATAAAATAGTTGATTGCAATTTCTTTTTATCACATTAAATAAGTTTAAGCAATTTTTAGCTTCGTAATTTGTCGTGCATGTGCTTTTCATTGCTTAAGATTTCCCATAACATAAATTTATCCACTTTCAGAATAAATTTACGTAATATACTTGTTTAAATTAACTTCAAAGGCACTTTTAGAAAATTTTATATAAAATACACTGCTTAAAACTTTTGAAACAAAAGTGTAGGAAAAAAAGAGCTTGGCCTGTGTAATAATCATGATTTATTTATTGAGCTTTTATAAATATTTTGTTGATTATCACTAAAGTATAAAAAAAAATCAGTGATACACCCTTTACTCAGAAATAACGAAATTTATGAGCTGATATATGTGTAGATATTAAACGTAATAAAAATTAAAAACGACGAAAGAATAAATAAAAAAAACATATATATTATTGACGTCATATTGTATTTGTAAACGTTATGTGTATGTGTATATGTTGTACAGAGGATAAGAAAGGCGGTGTCGACCGGAGCAGCACGGTAATAGCCAAAGATCCCGAAGGTAACCATAAACTAAACTATAACCAAAGTGTTCTCGATTGTCTGTTTATTTTGATTTTTTTGTTTTACCACTTTGTCATTAAATGACAGTGAAATAAGAGAAAAAAAAATTATTGATAAAATCTGTGTCAAACACTAAACGCTTGGTTGCTGCTTTTTTGCTTAATATATATATCGTCTCGTTGTTACGCACTGGACACGTGTTTGTACTAAATTTTTTGAAAACTTACTGATCGTTAAGTTTTAAGAACTAACTGCGAACTAATGCTAGCTTTAAGCAATTACGATTCATACAGCGTTTCAGCGAGTCGAATGCTTTGATTTTTTCTTTGCTAATAAATTACCAAATTTAGCGCAATGCCTATCCTTTATCTAGAAAATTGTGTGTCACTTTGATTCCCTTATTTTCCTTTGCGTAATGCTTAATTGGTTCAAGTCAAATTAATAGCACCCTGTTATTAGTAAAAAAATATAATCATTTGATAATGACTTAAACGATTACATTCATTGTTATTGCTAAAATTTGTATAGCCCCCAAAAAATCAACTTAAATCATGCAAATATTATTTATATTAAGTATATTTAAAAACCGCAAACCATATAGATGTGCTCCTATACTCAAAGTTTAAGTAACAGTTGTGTACGGAAACAAATTTATTTGTCTTTATATTATTATTAATGTTGCCATTTAACAAAATATATGATTAAAAAATAAGTTGATAGTTATTAAGTGACGCATTAATTTACTTTTTCACAGTTGAGCAAATTTTTTTCCGTACTATTTCCTGAAGCATTGTTTGACAAGTTTGCTTCATCATTAATCGTGCTTTTCAACAAGACTCACAACAAGGAGTTATCGAATTATTATAAAACATTTACGAGACAAAGGTGTAAGTCGTGCTTAATCCCTATTAAAACATTAATACATGATTTACAAAACTTCTTGTATGTCGAAGACAATTAGAATAACGTTAACATTAAAGTTTTAATGAATATTTCAATAACCAACAAATAAATGTCTTGTATCTATCGAGCTTACATTGAAATTATTTTATCGCATTATTGTAGAAAAGGAAATACAATGTGGAATGACTTGCTATAAAACTAAGCTCTATTAGATATGAAATATTAATTATAATCTGTACTCTGTATGAGTTAGGTAAAAATTAACGAAATGTACATGCACATTATTGATATGTAATTGAGATTTAGATATAGTCTACACAAATTATCGTCATTCTATTGACTTTTCAATGTAATTACTGCCCTAATAGCAGTAATTTTGTCAATAGTTTTTATAGATTTATTATTAGTATCATCTTAAAAGAGGAAATACAAAAATATACAGTTAAGAGGGAAGTTTTTTTTATGATAAAATTGTCTTTTAAAGACATTTTATTTAAAGTTGAATGCTGTTAGGTTCTTTTGAGCCTTATGATTGACTAAATGTTTAATAAAAATGAGACACGCCCAACGAATATGCAGCTAGCTAGACCGATCACGTGGCATTATTTTCGGATATTGCTTAGTCAAAAATAACTCGCCTCAAGGTGCGAATGTTATTCGAGGGTAAAAAAGGTGGAAATAGCATAAGCGAGCGAGCAAACGAACGAAAAAGAGATAGAGCGAGAGAAAGAGAGAGGACAAGAGGGGAGGGGAAAGGATATAGAAGAAGGCGAGCGAGCAAATGAGTAACTGGTCAACAAAAATACACCACCTGCGCTCTCTTTCTTTATTCGAGTGTAAATTTTGCTAAGCATTAAGTTGAGCTCGGTTTAGTTCGCGAGCGTCAACTCGAGCAGCTAGCTGGTTGGCTAGCTGCTGGTTAACTGACTTAACAGCCAGGCCTATCACTTCTTAAATAACAATCACGAAGTGCAAACTAACGCTCCTCTACCTTAGCCAATTGACTATTGTTCAAAGAGCTTTTCGTTTCTGCAGACGTAGTGGCCATGTCTGTAGAGCCGACATTGTCAGGAATTTCAAAACAACCTGACAACCGTGAGTTTCCTTACACTCTGCCTACGACATGCATCGACCTTCAACATTAAATCGTCTTCTACCTGTTCTTCTTCGTTTTTCTTTATTTTTGTTTTTCTTTTTGTTTTTTCAAGCTTAAATCTAGTTTTTCAAATTCCTTCTTTGCTTAAATTTAAATCTGATACTGTTTTTAGTTAAACGCTGTTTAATATTACGAATGTTATGAGACGTGCAGAAATTTCTTGACCTTCAATTCTAATGTTAAGTTTTAAGTGCAACGAAATTCAATATAAAAAAATTTTTTTAAATATATTGTACATAATATTTCACAGTTTAATAAAACTGGTAGAAAATTGTTTGAAAGCTACAAAAATAAATTTCGACGAATAAGAATATGGTGTTTTTCTACAAAAGCTTACACAAAAATGCTTTTGAAGATGTGAAAAAGAAAAATCGTTGGAGACAACGAAAATAATTAATTTAGCATTTTACGAAGCAATGTACATAGAAAAGCAATGATTGCTTGGTCAACACATTCACACACAGTCGCTTACACACGAGACATTATAATTTAGTTGTAATTTTGTTCTGCTTTGATAAAGCAGCCTACTCTTCGCAAGGAACCCCACCGAGCAGTCCAGCTACGACGGCGTCAGTCTTCTCGAGAGTTATAGGAGCCGCGCAAGCTCAGACGCAAAAGCAGCCGCCAGGCAGTCCCCTTGGCATTGCTGCCGTTCTTCTGCAGGGCGCCCAAGGTAAATCTTCAAGGCCATTTGTCTTGCAGTTTTCTGACCCGCCAGACGTTTGTTTTGTTCTCTTTTCTCTCCAAAGTAACAAAAAAAGAAAAAAAAAGAGAAAAAATTCAAATTTGCTCCTCCGTTTTCTTTTGGACAATTTTTCTAATTCGACCTTGGGCCAATTATGACGCGCCTCTACACGAGTCTTGTTTTGGATTGTAATTGTTTCTTTGTGCTGTTTATCCGCTGAAAAGCAAATGTTTGTTCTAACGCACGTCGCTCGTTATCGCATGTTCTTGTAACATGCAAATTTCCCGTCGCGCATAAATTCACTAATCTTCAGAATTACTAATTGAATAACTTTTATCTCCATGGTGTTTATTGCTCTGAGCGATTTTTCACACTGGACGTAACCGAGCATGGGATGATTTTTCTGATTGTCTTTTTTTCATTACTAACCAGAATAGCTTCAGATTTCATCTGAAGTGCTGAAAGAATGTGATCGATTCAACTATATTACGATACATGATTGAGTAATCCTTTCAAAATAGCGATTTATGTAGTTACACATACTTAATTAACGTGAGGTGAACATATTTGTAGAATTTAAACGGTAGACTTTTTTAAAGTCGTCAAGATTGAAGCGTAATACAGCCAAGCACTGCTGCTAGTGTATCTAGATTTTATATTAGTTTTCAGAGGATTTTTTAGTATTTTTAGTATAATCATTAAAACGTATAGGCCAGGCATACGAAACTGCTGCAATCGGTAAGCCGTGTTTCAAAATTTTTTTTTTTACATTTTTTAATCAAGCATGGACTTATCTGTCTTTATACTAATGCACGCTAGTATCATTTAGCTAACTTTTTTCTCATGAAACTTCAGTCACGTAGGAAAATATTAAGCCAGTGTATTTTAAGAATTTCATTCATCTCAAAGTTTGTGCTACGTAGTGATAGAAAATTAATATCTCTATCTGTCTATTTAAATGCTTTGCCCCAAGACTTTTGTGTTTTCATAATGAATTTACAAATGCAAAAAAAAATCAATTAATTAAACTACAGTAAATTTTAAGATACACTTTGAAAAGTCGTTGCAAATATAGATGAGTAGAGTAAATTGGAAAACGAAAAAAGTTTCGAGGCATGGTTAGATATTGGTTGGTTGCATGTGATTTAGCAAACGGAAGTGGAAGCAGTCCAAGTCAAAACAGCCAGAACAGTCGAGGTTGTGCTTCTCCGTCAGCTACATCTATGGTTTATCTGAATGTTGGCATCGGCAAAGGCAACAACTTGCAACCTCCGAGACGCCAAAGCTCCTCCAGCACTGGTCTGTAGCATGATCGCTCTTTGCCTCTCTCTCTTTTCTTATTCACTATCTCATTCTTTGTTTCTCTTTTTCGTTATTTCATCAATTAACTTTTCATGTCGATCAGCCCATTTTCATTGTCATTTCATTCTGCTTATCGAAAGCACGTTCCGATGTTTATCTCGAAATTTTAAGCAGCCACGATTTTATATTGATATTACAAGTTACAAAAAAAATATTAATAGCAAACGTAGATATGACCTAGAGGGTCTCCGACTGCAAAACTTTAGCTTTGCAATTGACAGGTCGTGGGTTAAAGTTCGGCACTAATTGACTGAGTCACTGAGCAAATACACTCGGTTGAGTGTCGGAAAAAGATTTGAACAAATAGGAAGATTGATATATAAATTATAACAGTTAAAGTTATCATTTTTTTAAACATTATCGTTAATTTTCAATTTCTCAAAATGATGAACGTTAGGGAACCGTGCAAAGTCTATCATTACATATACATTTTTAATTCACGCACTCTACATTATTACATTGTGAGAGTTTTGTAGATTTATTTTTTAGAATAGTTTAGCACGATTAAACGAATGTTTTTCCGGATTTTTATAAACGTGTCACATAAATTTATTGTTAAAGTATTCAAACGGTTATTAAAATTCGTTCATATCGATTGTATTTCATCTATATAATCCATAGTTTACTTATCGGAATCCATTGAAAGAAAAAAATTTTATAATTTTTTTTTCTTTTTTAATAAATTTGTAGAGCAAAAATTTTTATTGATTTTGAAAAAAAAGGAAAGCGAAAAAAATTCCAATTAAGTATAAGCAGAAAAATTGAAAAAAATAAAGAAAAAAATAGTCATTTCTGCATGTTTACACTTGTGTGTTTGCGCTTGTACATTGCATGTCGTCCAATCTGCCGAATTCTTCTCGTGTCCCGATAGAGCCTGAAGGATTTCAGCGAGCGCCTGGAGGCTACGTCCAATTGGGTTACGAATTAGAAGACGGTAAGAAAGCTACCAGCATCAGTAAGAAGGTAATTGGCAGCAAAAGCGGAATGTCTTCTGATGAAGAGTCTTGTTGCAGTTTTAGGCGGTGTAGCTTATCGTAAATTATCACTTTTTTAACAGAAAATGTGAAAACGTTATCGAGTTGACTGTGCCAAGAATAATGTTAACGTTAATTTGAAATTTTTATTCTTGTTACACATCTAAACTACTAACACTTATGTTTAATGTTTATTATATTAATTTTAATAATTAATAACTAAAATAATACACTTGTTATGTACTATCAATTGTATAATCGTAACAATATTGTTTTTATTCATTACATCTTTAAATAATTTTTATTCGTTCACGAAGTAAAGGTTAGTAATGCTTTTTTTCCTTTCTTTTTCCAATCACGTATGACAAACTAAATAAAGCGCACAATAGTGATAATTAAAATTATATTCAATAAATTTTAGTACTCGAAATAACAATTGAATAATTGAGGATGCTAAAATAATATTGGAA
Source organism: Anagyrus pseudococci (assembly GCA_030522585.1). Taxonomy (NCBI): domain Eukaryota; kingdom Metazoa; phylum Arthropoda; class Insecta; order Hymenoptera; family Encyrtidae; genus Anagyrus; species Anagyrus pseudococci. The sequence continues at coordinate 8,416 of JAPYYQ010002068.1, read as the reverse complement.
TTAGGGTAGAATTGAACGTTTACATGTAAACTGTCTTGTCTCTTTTTATTTCTATTCTATATAAAGTTGTCGTTTTGACTATACGAAAAAGAAGTTAAGTAAAATCTAATATTAAGTTTATTCACATACAAAAAGTGTCAATAAATGAAAAAATTAACTGAATTATTTACAGGATTGTTGATAAATTTTTTACTATATCTGTATTTAATCTGTGTACAGGATTTACACTTCTTAAAACTTGTATGTGAATAGTATTATAATGTTAGCGCAGTCGTTAAAGATTAAAAAGAAAAATATCTGTATTTTGTGAGTTATGATCACAAACAAATAAATTGTTGATTAATACAAAAAGGAACTTTGTCTCACCTTTGATGTACTTATTTATATGTACTTATTTCGTATTAGCTGTTTTTTCCTATGGTTCAAGATTGTCAAACTATTCTAGCTTTTTCAACCACTAATATCTAGGATTGAAAGCAATTAAATAGATGAGTTTATTAAAATTAAAATAAAATTGATATAATGGAAAATCAACTTCATCGCTGTGTAAGAACTTTACACTATTCCCATTAATAATTCTATAAAATAATCTTCGGTTTTCAAGAGCAAAGGTTCTAGAATTACTATCAAGAGTAAAAAGATTTGACCATATACACTGCACTGTTGAAGTGTGCGCAAGTATCAATGAACAGCCCTTAAGCACGATTTACACCTTACAACGAAATTCTCGTTATTGACGTTACATCGGTATTACTGGTGTAAGGCCTTGTAATTATACCGACAAATTCGGACATGTTAATAAAAAATTGTATGAAAAGCAAGGATAATCATCGTCAACAGGAAAATATTTTACATTTCCCTAAACGAAAAATGGAGAAAAAAACAAAAGCATTTTAGACAGAGATCTATATTAAATAAAAGTAGTTACATTTGCTTCAATCCAAACATTATTTATTGCAAGATTCACTTGAGAATATGTTTTATACCAATATAAAAATCCTAGCTCTTCTTTTACATTATACTAAAAAATTAGGAAGAAAACTAATCAAATCTGATTATTACGGTGATTTTTATTACTTCAATAACAGCACGTCTCTAAATTCTTGTAGAATTTATAATTTCTTTAATATTCAAGAATTTAAAAATTATACAAAAAGTTAAAGGCGCTTTTAGTAGAGTAATTAAAATCGTCGTAATAATCAGCTATAAACAGTTAACTTCCGAATTATTTAGTATAATGTAAAATTGAAAGTAGAGATGTCTGCTGGTGTAAAGTATACTCTTAAGCTTAGTGCAAGCCTAGAAGATTTTGTTAACCACGATATTTTGAACGCGATATGTTAAAAACGGAAAAAATAATGGTGTTGCTTGTAGACATACGAATCGTCTGTCCTACCAAGACGTGCAGCCAACTTTCAACGAACTCACAGTGTTCAGGTAATACGCAATTTGTAGACTTAGCGACAAGCAGGCGTGACTTTTGACCTCTACCTATATAGTTTATCAATGAAACCACAATTCACGTATCTATACAAACATTTATACGATATTGACGGATAACTTACGATACACTTACTTACCCGTACACTATATATGTAAGACTCAACTTTATAGATATAAATAAGGTATTTCATCGACTTGCTAAATTTAATAAGAATAGGAATTTTCGTTATGTAAAAATGACAAATATTAACTGCCTTTTTTGCGATTTTTTAATATTATTGTTTTTATACATATGCACTTATTTTAATTTTTTTTCTAATTAATGTGTGCATTAAATTTTTCAATATAAATTTTAAAAAGTAAGTTATTTAACGTATGCATGTTAAGTTTTTATAAATAATTAAATAATTATTAATTTGAAATTTTTGTTTTCTAATTGGAACATATTTTATTAAAAAAAATTATAAATAAAGCACTAACAAAACTACAAATAAATATTTAGTGGTAGACATAGTGGTGGTCAAAAAATTTGTAGCATTTTTGAAAAAAAAAATTATATTACTTATAAATACTTTTTAAAAAATATTTTTTCCAAGAAAGAGGTACAAAACAATATGAAAATAATAAATGTAGCGCAACAAGGATGGAATAAGGCGAAGAAATAAAAAGTATTAGAAAATGGCAAAAAGATACAAAGATAGATTATTTATTTGCGAAAGAAAGAAAGAGAGAGAGAGAGAGAGAGAGAGAGAGAGAGGGGGGGGTGGGAGAAAAAGGAAGAATGAAAGGATTATATTATATATCAAGGTTTTTATGTTTTCACACGCGTAGTTGTTTGAGTGTGTGTACTTGCACATTGATTGTTAACGGTTAAAAAAGCCCAAAGCGTTAACAATCCCTTTTTTCATTTTTCTAATAAAATTAAAAAAGCTAAAGAACAAATGAAGCGCCCGTTATACAAAAAGATCACGAAAAGAATTTTTTCGAGGAAAGTGCATGTGATTGTTGTACTGAATTCGGCAATGAGTTTGTTGAGACTCATCCGGCATTTTATTCATTATGCTATTTCGACCATTACAGCCCGACGTCAGGAAATTATCAAAATGACGGAGCAGCTTATTGAGAGCATCAACACTGGCGACTTCGAAGGGTACACGTAAGTTTTGGGGAATCTGCTTTTTAGACTCTATTTAACGCCACTTTTTCTCCTATCTAATTACGACTTTTTATATCTTATCAAAATTACATACTTTTTAGTAGTATTTTCACAAATGCTTTCCTTTCCTTTTTTACAATATTCCTTTTCAATTTGCATACGCATTGAAAAATGCCGTGCTTCTCCGGTGCTGTAAATTCCAAGTTCGGCTTATTCAACACCCTTTCACATCCATATGCAAGATTTTTCTTCAAGGGAAAGCCAAAAACATTATTTGAGACTTAACTATAAATTTCACTTGAATGCATGTGTTACATTTCTTTAATTCCTTTCTTCCTTTTTTGTACTATTGAAGTCCTGGTTTATATTTATAAAATAAAACGTTGCTTTTAATTGAAATTTTAGAAAAATCTGTGATCCGCATTTAACTGCATTCGAGCCAGAAGCTTTAGGTAACTTAGTGGAAGGAATGGAATTTCACAAGTTTTATTTCGACAATGGTAACTGTCTTACATACATATTTACACGTATACATTGCATGAACGTTCTCTTTTAATTTGCCAACAAGACATTTGAATAAACTAATGTTTATTCTCCACAATAATGTAAAGTTAACTTTCCAACCAATTTAAACGTATTTATATTTGTCAACCTCTCGATCACATAATTATCCGTATGTTATTAAAGCAGTACTTGGGAAAAACTGCAAGGCTGTCAACACAACGATCCTGAATCCTCACGTCCATCTTCTCGGCGAGGACGCAGCTTGCATTGCATACGTTAGACTTACCCAGTACATGGACAAGTACGTATATTTTACCTGCATAGCATACTTATTGCAACTGCTTGTTGTGTAATAAAAAAGAAAAAGAAAAAAAGAAAATGTGTAAATTGTAACTTTTGTTGTCAACTTAGACAAGGCGTAGCGCACACCCAGCAGAGCGAAGAAAGTCGCGTTTGGCACAAGAAGGATAACAAGTGGCAGAACGTCCACTTCCACCGGAGTTCGGCCACAAACCCGTCGCCTTTTACTTTCAATAAGTAAGATTCGAGGCGAGACAATCTCTTCGTGACTCCCGTAAGCCGTGCAAGAGCAACAAATTGCGAATTACACTTTTCTAAGCGTTCCGAGAAGCTGCAAGAATGGGAAACACTGTACGAAAGGATAGTAGAGCTTGAGTTGACGAGGGCCTGGGAGAAGTGGAAGGCCTGGAAGGGATAGGGAAGGAAAGTTAATATGCATCCCGTCATACGATGGACGGGGGCAAGGCGTTTGATGATGAAAATAAAGAATCGCGTTCGAGCATGAGGCTGAGAGCGGAGCCATCGTATGATTGATGTATGTACTTACTTTTGCGAACATTGCACCTGCTGTCTCGTGTATACATATATACATGTACGTAGCGTGAGAGTTAGGGATAACGGACCAGAGATTGAAATCGATTGCTCATTTTGAAAAGAGATTAAAACAAAATAAATGAGAAAATGTAGAATTACAGCACTCGGATGGGATTTCCGTTGGTTATTAGAATAATTAAAGAGAAAATGAAAATTTAGGGGGAAAAAGATAAATAAAACGAGAGTTGTCAAGTAAGAGGAGGCTTCGGATGTTTCTTTCACTTCGATTGATTTTACATAGACTTGCAGATACATTGTCCTACAAAACTTCGGTCAGTTTGAGCCTTATAATCGACCAACGTGTCACCTAATCGTGCGTTTCAATGAAATGAGAAATAAATAATAAAATAAATAAAATGAAACAACAAAAAAATTAAGCATAATAAAGAATAAGAAATGATAAGAGATGATATAGGGTTTCCACGTCCGAGCCCGTGACTCTAATAACAAGACTGCTATCAAAATGATAAGAGCCAGCATTTTAACGTCTACTCACATATAATCAAGTTTTCCGATACTGATAAAAAAAAAAAAGAGAAAAATAAAAAGGAAAACTGTAAAGCTTAAAAAAAGGTACGATACGCATGTACGGTAAATTGTCACTGAATGTGAATCAAAAAATGCGGTGGCATATTTTTAAGAGTATTGGTTAGCTAAACTTCTTAGTCAAGCCAAATCTTGACAAAGAAGAAATATTTGATAATAGAAATGTACCAGTCACCTTTAAATCACAGTTAATTCGAGTTCAACAATTATTCAACTTTGTCACGCTGAATAATGAACATTTAAGCATCAAATAAGCGAAATCAGTGAGAGAGAAAAGTTCAATGACAAGCCAAAGGGAGTAAAGAATGAAGTATGATACGTAGAGAGTACAGTAAAGCAAAGTAAAGAAAAAAACAAATTTAAGTAGGGAAGATTCAGATTGGACCAATCGTCAGCGTTCCTCAATTGTTCCGCACTTGTACGTAGTATATACACGCAGCTCTACAGCCACACGAATTACCGGGTGTTGCTTTAAGAGTAGAGAGAAAATTTTTCTGTTATTTTGTTCGACCCGAAGTCCGAGATTCTGTGAACTGTGATTTTATTCAGTGTATTCGTATGTATGTATGTATGCTCGCGCATGTGAACAGCAGTACATGTGTGTACCTTAGTGTGGCTGTGCCCGCGTATGTATATATGTGTGCACCAATATACACACATATACACAAAGACACATACACAAAGACACACACACACACACACACACACACACACACACACACACAAAACCATGCACGTAGTACATCTTGTCAGTGCTTTGAGCTTTCTCAAGCTTTTAAGTAAATCATTTTTCTACCTCTGGGATTCTTGAAACCAATGCGTAATAGAGAATGAACTGGTAACTGTTTTATTGTTTTTAGTGATTAAACGTCAAACGTACACCAAAGAACTATCATGTATTCTATTCAAACGATATCTTGTCGCCGTATTTATGAGGAAGGAGCGGGCATTTACAGAAAATGCAACAATTACAATTCTGCCGATGTAACAGTGCTGACTTGTGACAAGTTTGTAAGCGCGAGCGGAAGAAAGCAGAGAAGCATAAAAAAATTTAAGATTGAATTTTTATCGAATTTAAGTCACTATGATATGAAACTTTCTACACGTTCATACATTCTTTACTATAGTGTGTAAATCTAAGTATAAATAAAGTCTTCATCTAAGAGAAAAATTAAAAAAAAAAACATTTTTTGCCATCGTAAATATATATATATATATATAAATATATAAATATATACATATTGATAAAAAGTTACGATAAATAATATGATTTAATATATTAAAAGAATGAAAGAATTACTATATAAATATAAATAACATATACATATTATAAATATGAATATAATTAAGGTAAAATAAAAAGTTATATGATGATAGTTATTTCTACTATCCTGTACTTCATCGCTTCTAAGTGTGATTGTTGTATAAAATATTAATTATTAATTTTCTCTCAGACTTATTATACACGTTATATGATTATACGGTCATTATTGTCATAAAGTGTTATATCCTCTGTCATTACGCTAAGTGCCATACACCTATGTATTGATTATATAGTGTCTTTACTCTATAGAAATATTGAAGATTTTTACGTATTTGTAAGTATTGTTTATGACTAATAAATTTTTTATTGAGTTTGCGAAGAGATTGTTTATTTCTCACGTTTACTATTATACGACGAAACTTATCTACAAGGAATGAAAGTGCAAGTATATACGAATAAAAATCTTGATTATTCTATTAAAAAAGAAAACTATATACTTAAAAAAAGAAAAAAAAAGAAAGAAGTTGATGAACTTCAGTGAGTAACGTCATTGAGCAAATATTTCACGAATAGCCGAGTGTGTGTGTGAGTGAAGTAATAGAATGAAAATGTTTCTCTTTGTGCGCAAATTAAACGCTAATAAATTTCCATAGTCGTACTTAAAGTTATTTCATCTTGTTATATATGAATAAAGAATTTAACATATTATATATTACGAGGCGTCGATGCCCGATATAATCAAGCTTTTGGTTGAGAGCATAGCAGCGAGTGAAGTTTTATATTTGGTTGAAGTGTGTTCAAAGTTTGTTTTACAATGTTTCTACAAAAAGTTATGGAAATACAATGAACTCGAGGTTACCGATTTATATTGAATAAACTTTAAGAAAGTTGCAAAGTTACATTATTTTGTTGTCGAGCTTGAAGCTACGAGAAAAAGCTATTGTTGCGTTGAGTTTTTGATTTCATGGATAAAAAAATACACGTGTACCTACGAAAGAGCTGTACCTTCGTCATTTCTATTTCTTGGCTTCTGTTTTTCACTGTTAGGTTTTAAGATTAATTGTTTTTCATTATTATATGTGATTCACCGACTTGTCTTGTTGTGGAATATTACTGTGGATTTATCAAATAAATGTGGTAGACTTAAATTTCCCACATCTCTAAGTGAAGATACTTAAGGAACAAAAAAGTAAGTCATTTTCCAACAAAAGCAGAGCTTGAATAATGTTGACAAAATTGTTTGAGGTGTTTTATAATGTGTGGGTGTGTGCCATTTTTTAACTCATCACTTTAAACAAATTTATCGTGTTTTCATGTAAAATCTATTAAAAGTATTGACCTTCACGTTTTAAAAAAATGTATAATGCAAAGGCAAAAAAACCGTTTGACAAAGAAAGAGAAAGGAAATAAAATCAAGTGAATCAAACAAATATTATCAAATTTTAAATAAACATTTTATGTATATCATACTCTATCATACAATTACAATAGTCTTTCATATTATAATTATCTTGAAAAAAAACTGTCGTTTTATATAAACATATTGTAGAAATACATTACAATAAAGTTTAAAAGAAAAGTTTAAAAACTAATCTTCTGAAACTTGTAATTTTCTTGAAATTTTCAATTTTTTCGATTTTTTACGTTCATTTGTTGAGTAGAAATCGTTAACTTTTTATATGTACTTGAACGCTTTTACTACTATTATAAGCAAGTATAAAAATCTTGTTCCTCATCATTTGTAAAGTCTAAAAAAAAGATAAAAATAAAAAAAAAGAGAGAGAGAAGCAACAAACATGAACAGCAACAATTGCAACGTATACTTATATTGCTTACATTCTTTGGCCTAACTACTATTGTAATTTTTATTTAAATTTCTATTAGGCAAAGAGATTGCGTTTACGGTATAAACGAATATCTATATATTATACGAAACGATATAACAAAATATTAAAGTTTTTAAAAATGAAAATACAACCACTATTAAGTGGATGCAATGAGAAAAAGAATATATTTATCGTTTACAAGGAATTCATTCGCGTTCATGTACTCAATATGTTCCGTTTTTCTTACGTTTTCTTTTTCAAAGACTAGCCGGCTACATTCTTAAAATATATCGTATTATATATATATATATAAAAAAGGTGTGTGCTGTATTACTGTTATCATCGAATGAATAGATGAAAGTGCGCTTTTAAGCATTATGTCTTGTTTACGATTTATCATGTCATTCATTAATATTAAATGAATACATTAAACGCATGTATATTTAAAAATTTTCATTCAATAAATATTTGAAGATAAGACTTGAAAATACTGCCGTTTCTCTCAGTTACTTCAAAGCTCAAGCAATTCTTGCTGAACACCCATAGAAGTGACAACATAAAAAATATGCAGGCTCGTGCGTTTATTGGACTATTTTACCTACTCCAGATTCCGACGGGGCTCGACGCGTGTGTGTGAGGGTTCGCGCGGGCGTCGCGGCGATCGCTCTTTCTCCCTCTCCATCTTTTAGTCCAATAAAACTCACCTTTAAATCAATTGACCTTCTGTGTCTCTGCAAGTCGGGTATGTTGTAGAGGAATGTTAGCTCTACAACATATCCAAAA
>JAPYYQ010002067.1:0-23340 GCA_030522585.1 Anagyrus pseudococci | reverse complement strand
TATATATATATATAAATTTATAAATATATGTATATGTATGAAAACATTGTTGAAATACTTCTACACGTATATGTATCTACGATCTATATATTAAACACGTGGACGAATCTATATTCTGTAATAGAAGACAACGAGTGCTCCAAATATATCAGCGCTTTGTTAACTCTGTAACATATCTCACCGTGCTCATATATTCATATGTCTCTGTCTCTTTTTGTCTGTTTCTCTCTCTCTCTCTCTCTCTCTCTCTCTCTCTGTTTTCATATATATACGTATACACATGTGTAAGCGGCAGTTCTATACATATGCATTTGTAATGTGATGATCGAATAACACGTGTAGCCGTCCGCGGACGAGCGAGAGAGCGTGTGTGCTGTATGTAGGATAGCCTGCCGTAGTGGCGCCGGTAAAAGGAGAGCTACTAAAGCGGAGGGCTCCTCTTCCTCCTCCTCCTCCTCAATGCCGCGGGGGCCGAAGGAGCGGAGAGGCGGGATACAATTTGCATGTAAGCGGCCAGCGTCATCCGCGCGCCAGCAACCTCTTCGCCTGTGTGTACACTCTCATCTCCCTCTCCCTTCCTCTCTCTCTCTCTCTCTCACTTACTGTATATCGTGTTTGTACAATATAATAACTTAAAACCAGAACGTGCGCTCACGTGCCTCTGAATTTATTTGCGTTTCCCAACAGAAAACACACACACACAGACACACACACAGACACACACACACACACACACAGACAGACACACACACAGACGGACATACAGGTATAGAGAAAGACAGCTACACAGAGAGGCTTGGAGAGGAGTATTACGATGTGGGGGGCTCTCGGTGTGTAGTGGGCTCGTAACGTTGCCTTTCGCCCGCGCGCGCCCGAGAGTTTGGCCAGCCCAATTTCGCAGGCTGCGGGGTGCCGGTAATTCTGAGCACAACTCTCGCCTCCCCCTCTCCCTCTCTCGGCACGCGCCAGAGCATCGAGCTGAGTGCTCTTATCGAACCAGCTGCTCTCTCGCGCAGACATCAAGAGAGAAAGAGAGAGAGAGAGAGAGAGATATCGTCTTTGGCACAGGGCGCTCTGTTTTGCAAGGACGTTACGCAAATTGAAATATACAAAGCCGCCGATATTGCATCGCTCTAGTCTGTTCGCCCTGCCGCGAGGAGACTGCATGCTAGAGCGCATGAGCCGAGGCGATGATGATCCTTATCGATCCATCCGCCAGAGCGATTATGTCTCGAATTTGCCCATCCTCCGGCTCCGAAGCATTTTCTAACGGATCCAATGCTCTCTCTCTCTCTCTCTCTCTCTCTCTCTCTCTCTTCTGACGGGATCCAGAGTAGTGTGTGGGCTCGGGAGCTCGTATAGAGGGAATGCCTCGTGTCTGCCATATAATCGATAGCCAGGATATTTCGGGTTATTTGAGAGAGTTATTCAGAGTAAGCGCGCATGACAAACGCTTTAGCGGAATGATCGCTTCTGCGGCGACAGACGTATCGAGGCAGCTGTACTAGCATGCGCCTGCAAGATGGCTTTGTCTTAAATTATTACTAAAGATAACCTAGTCGAATCGCCGTTGATTTAACGCTGCAGCAGCATTGATTTTCCTCTCGGAATATACCGGTACCTGGATCTTCACCACGACTAGTTACTTGTTCAACTCTAATTGCATATAATTAAGAAAATAATGGAGATATACATAATTCGGTCGGTTATCTGGCGTTAATAGTTGGCCGGCGGTAGGGCGAATAGAAGAAATACAAAGGCGCGGGGACCGGGAGTATCCGATGGCTAACGGTTAAGCGACGCATCCGGCGGCTACTTGCTACGTCAAAGTGCCCGGGTTGCTGATGAAAACACAGGCCGGCCGGGCCCTCGACTTGCCGCTTCCTCATTCGAGCTCGAGCTCTAGCTGCTGCACCGACTGCTTCTCGGTGCTAGTGGTGCGCCAGCGAAAAGCCGCCGGGTTATCTCCGCATGCACGGCACGCCTCGATCAGGATTGCGTGCGGTCCAAGCCGACGTCTATGATGATGACGGCGGCGACGACGACGACGACGACGACGACGACGGCGTAGCCTCGCAAAAATTGAACGAGACGAAATGACGGCTCGAGCTCGTGCTCGGCTTACGCAAGTCGACCTCGAAGCCTTGAAAGCGCACGGGATTCGGTTTGTGTGTGCTACTCTTCGGGAAATTCGGGCCTTTTATTTTATTACGCTTTCCTTTCACGTGCCTGTCCTTTCACCTCGATGGCCTTAATTGTGGAGCAATAAAATCACACGACTTATTCTTTTGCAAAATCCACAGCTCCTCTACCTTATTCGCCTATTATATCCATCAACATGGATCTTACCTTTAATAACAGAGTAGCACATTCTGCTCATTTGATTTTCACCTCCTTTATATTTTAATCCTTCTTTTCCATTCAATTATTGCACTTGTGTCATACGTTTGGAAAAAAGATTTTGAAAAATATTATATTGGCTAAATTCGTATTTGTCCAATGAATTTTAAATGTTACGTTGAATTACGTAAAACATTATATCGCAGCTTCTGCATGATCATTTACAAACTCTTAATACAATCCATAAATAATACATTGAAGGTGCATACAAAATTTAAACTTGAATACACTAAGGTGTAGCACGAAAAATAAGTCATTTCAAAGATTCATTTCATCAATAACATTACCTTTCCCAAACCCGTTAGAGAAAAATTTTAATGTTTTAGTCGTTTTTAGATGATAAAAGAATATATACCTCTAGAAATGCATGTACGTAGCGTAGGTGACGAGGAATCAGAATAATCAAATAAATTGAATTTATTATTAGTTTTTCAGTTCATCAATCAAAATTGAGGTATAAAATATTTTATTTCAGATTTTTTCCAGTTAAATGCCTTCAGTCTACAGTACAATAAACTCGGGTCGAACAATCAATCCAAATACCTATTAGAACACACTTTTCTATTGCAATAACATTCACGCGTCTAAAGCTACATGAGCTCTATGTGCCTGCATACATTCGAACACACGCATATTAAAGCGAACGCGTGCAGCAAACCCTCTGTTGACTAAATTAAAAAAAAGGAAAGAAAAAACGCTATGACGTATTGAAAAGCACTAAATGTCCACCCTCGCACAAGACAAGAGTAATTTTTGTACTTGTGCCCGCGATGCTTTCAAACTATGACGCCGCATTGAAATAAATTCAAGCCTTTATTAAATGCAAAGGAAATTAAGAGGCTTAAGAGTAAAGAGAGGGGCCTGGCCGGAGGGAGAGAGCTGCACCTCGTTGCGAGTACCTTTACTACGCGCTATGTAGACTAAGTTAAGACAAGAGACTTACAATTAGTTTCCAAGAATTATCTAGATTCTCAAGAGGCATTACCGCCGGCTCGATAATTATCGGCCGAGCTTACCGGCAAAACGACAAGACAATGCGGAATTTGGCGGGCCGACAAATCTCCAGGCGCCTTCCAAAAGCTCATCAAGCCAAACACTCGGCAAGCAAAGCTTTCGATCGATCGTATACCTTTGACGTGCATTCTCAAAGCCCAAGGTTTATCGATAGAAGAAGAGTTTTGCATAAAAAGAACAGAGTTGCTTGATAATTCAAATGACGGCCGGTAAGCTGGTGGGGGGCTGTTGCTAGCAGTGGGGGGGGGGGGGCGGGGGGGACTAGTAGGGCCCATGGGCCTCGAGGCTGTTTCCTGGGGCGTCGTAGCCGGCGAGCTCCGGTGCTTTCGGCCCGAGTACCGTGGCAGCCTCCTCGTACGAGATGCGCGGCTTGAAGCCGCTCTCGTCCGCTTGGTAGTGAACGATCTGCCGGCGGCCGTCCGGCAGCAGGACGCTGTACGAGCCCTGGGTCTGGCTTCCCGCCCGAGATTCTCGGTGGCCGTAGTCGTTGCCAAACTCGTCGCTCACCCGGTACTCAAAGTCGTACTTCAAAGGCTCTTCCTGTCGATTGCCCATCAACTTTCATTAAGCCTCCTTTTCATTTAATTCGACAATTTTCAGCCATCATTCCTCTTTGCTTTATGTTTCTTTCACTCATCAGCCGCCCTTGATATTCGGAATGGCATAAATCAAAGAAACAAATTCAGCAGAGAAATGAAGGCGCTTGTTGTAGAGTAGAAAAAAAGCGAGAAGGAGAAGGAGAAGAAGAAGAAATAATCTTACCGTCAACTGGTCTTCGTAGGAGCCCGAGTCCGACTCGGAGCTGTAGGCGGCGCCATCCTGCTCGGGCTCGCGGGCCGGCAGGTAATTGTCCGGAGGCGGCTCGAGGCCGTTGCCGCCGGGCCGGGGGAGGAGTCCCTTGGTACTCGGAGGAGGGCCGGCCGTCGGGCCGATCGCCGCTATCGGCAGTAGCGAGGAGCTCGTGCTACTGGCTCCGGTCGGCCTGGCTCGCGCCGGCCCGTAGCCCGGGCTCTCGGGCTGGAAAGTCGCGGCGGGCGCGAGCGGAGCGGCGGCCTGGCCCTCCCTGCCCGCGGCCGACTTGAACGCTGGCGATGGCCGGCTGCTCGGCAAAGCCGGAGCCGGGTAGCCGGGCTGCGTGCTCGCCGGCCCGGGCGTCCGCTGGTAATCCGTGGCCGGGCCCGCTGCCGGCGGCGGCGGCGGCGGCTTGCTGGCCGAGCCGCCCGGCAGGTAGCCAGCGCCCGGGGGGCTCGGCGCCCGACTCGGGCCCAGGTACTCGGCCGTCGGGCCGATGCTCGCTGCTGTCGCCGCTGGCCGGCTCCGCGGCGGCAGGTACTCGGCGAACGGGCCGACCGAGGACGAGCTGGCCCTGGGAGCCGGGGGCGGCAGGTAGTCGTTGGACACTGCCGCTGGAGCCGTGGCTGGCAAGAAGCTCGGCTCCGGGAGGCGACGCTGCGGTGGCAGGTAGAAGTACGCCGAGGAGGAGGGCTTGCTCGGGCTCTCGCTGCTGAGTAGGGGAGTCGGCGGCGGCGGCGGTGGCGGCGGCAGCAGGTACTGCGATGACGTGGCCGCGCCCGTGCCCTGCTGATGCTGCTCCCGATCTCGCGGCGGTAGGTACTGGGAGCTCGTGGGAGCGCTGGCTAAACGGTAGCCGGCTGGCTCGAGGCTAGCCACTGCCGGGCCCAACAGCGATAACAGCGCCAGAAATACCTGTCGAATTTAGCAAAACAATCGCGATCGGTCGGAATGTCAAATACCTTTTCCATCTTCGCTTCCTCCTGACCCAATTTTACAGCTCAATTTTGAAAAAACGATTTAAACTAGAACTTATTTGAAATGTATTTTCAATCACGAAACGATATTTAATGATCAAATACGATGGCATTACGTAGAAATTATAGGGAAAATAAAAAATTAATTATTCTATATCAAAGCTTATGAGGTAGCAGAAGCTAGTCACAGCTCTATAGACATCGATTGAAAGATGGAAAAGTGATGAAACTCATTTAATGTTGAATAAATGAAAAGCGAAATAAAGAATGGCAGCTTAGTCCGCCGCAGAATCGTAAGAAGCAAAGATCTAAAGGAAATTCCCGGCGATTGGGTAGCTCGGAGAAAAGTGGCGAAATGTCGAATATCCCCGATAGATATGGTTAAAATAGGGCTCGGAGGATGCCGCTTACCTCCATGCTTGTATCCGCGTGTCTCGGAAGTGGCTTTGGTGTGAGGCCGTGTACTATCTAGCCGCTGCTTATATACATGCTGCAACGGCTCTGCCGCTCCCTGCCGCGTGTGCGGTGCGTTACGCGCGGCAGCAGCCGCCTCCCCTACCGCTGCCGATGCCACAATCACTGCCACCACCACTATACCACGACTAGCATAGGACCACTAGCAGCACCAGCAGCGCCAGCAGCCTTACCACCGAGACCGCAGTAGCAGCACTGCAGTCGTCGCGTCATCGGACAGCATCAGCTTCCGCGGCGCATCGAGAGCAAGGCCAACTATGCGACGCGCCGATGCCGAGGGTCCGACGGCGAGGACTCGCTATACACGCGGATCCTTCTTCTCCCCGATCCTCCCGATCTATCAGCTCTCTCTTTATCTACATTTCTTATTGTTGCTTTCTTTTGTTATACTCATTGGAACCTCGTCAGCTTTGCTCAGCTACTGACGCGTTCGCCTCTCAAGGTTGAAGCGGATTTTCCACTTAGATTGACATTGCTTCAACATGATTATTGCCGAGTCGATTGTCATTCTTTTTTTATTGAGATTTATCATTAAAAATACCTTTTAACTTTCATTCAATTATTCCATTCCAGTAGTCTTAATATAGGTTAAACATTTTAATTGAATATACGATCGTTAGTTTTATTTGTGGCATTGTAAAAGCAGTATTTTCAATTACTTATTAAAGAAGCAACTTGTTATATTTTCTGGCAATATATAGCTTGATCACTCAGAAATTAAATGCCATTTTACTTCTGCATAAACGAGTGTTTTATTTGCGCTTTTATTTTCAACTCTTCAGAAAATCATCGTCGTCCATCAGTTCGAAAAATAGCCCCGTTTCCATGTTGATATAGACGTATCTGAAGAAACGTATAAAAACAAGGCGTTGGCAGGCTCCTTAAAATAGCCGAACAACTGCATAAGCAGGATTATAAAAAGGTTTTTCCTTTTAAAAGCCAAATAGCCTAGTATGTATTGTAAGGGAACGTTTTATCCTGGACAAAAATAAAAGCGCAAGGAATATCAGCAGGGAGAGCATGTATTTTGAATGGAGCCCCGGAGCGCGCAATAGGCATTATGATGCAACGTCATTTAACATTCATCCGGTCGACACATCATTCGACGCGTCAATTATTCCGGAGCGAGCCACTCGAGCACAAGATATTTTTGAAATTTCACCTCCTCCCGTGCGACTATTACTAGACAGTCGCACGGGAGCGCCACCCACGTGACATCAAGTGTGTACTCTCAAATTGTTGATGGCTCCATCGAGTGTCCACTTACATCGCTTTCACATTTCAACGGCATATGCATATACACCAACTGCACTTTCATTAATCTTTCCTCGGATTCTCACTCGCTATGTCAATGAAATTTTTCATAATAAATCCAAAGGAACTCTCTGCATAATAATGGATTGGCTCTTGATCATCTCTCAAGCTTCGGAGAGCTACTCCAGTGTCTTTTTAAAAAACTCTTATTTGCGTTCCACTGTAGTAGTAATTCGCTGCAGAGTTGCCTTTTAATTCCATAGATTATCGCTTGCATACTTTCGGCGATTAACAATATTTATGTACAATTAGCACATGTCAATAGCTGATTAGAAGACTTCATCATTTTATTGGATAAAAATATTATTCCTCTTTTCTAGTAGTTATACATTTATTTTTTTACGCATTTCTTGTATAGATTATTTATTGTGTACTGGGCCACCAAAAATTAATATTCTAGCTCATTGTTCGCTTCGTTGTTCCTCCGTAAGGATCGTGCTTAAGTCTTTTTTTTCGATTTGTCTTGTGTGAAAAAATAAATCTTGTAATGAAATTATTTCATTATTTTCCATTCTGTTCTGTAATAATTTGACAAATTTCGTGTGGAAACCCGTTAATCTTAGCGTTGGCAATTGACGTTAATTAAGTCTATTGAAATATGAATCCCTTGAGATTTATCCAGCAAGCCAAGTAACGGTATACATCGGGCTTCGGCTTACATTTCAAATTTTCAAGTTTCAGCCTAACGTTCCTCAATGCAAGTAACTTTGTCTTGCACCATAACAATACACTGGCCAAACATTGTCTAGTTTAGCCCACTGTTGAACGTCAACACCCAATGGCTTCAAGCTATTTCACCTTTTGATCATCCTATTCCACAGTCGGTTATAAACAGACAAGTTATTATCACCAAGTTTCTCCACCTACGGTATATACTATACCCTCGTAAAAATGAAGAATTTAAACATTTTCTTTTTTTATTGAAAATAGAAATTTGATTTCATGTTGGTAAACACACTGTCAGATACATGTCGGATTGAATAGATCATGGGTGACTCTTTGTAATTGATATGGATAAACTTTTCATCACTTTGTCTTTCTTAAAATGATTTATACATTGAGAAGTCTCATTTGATACGGTTACTCGTAAATATAATAATATACTTATGTTGTTTTTTGTTTTGTTTTTCCTTCTCTCTTTTTTCGATAAACAGTAAACAATGTATTTTATCAACATCAGAAACATATTTTATTTTACGTAAAATTTAAAAGGCTAATGGGGCTGCGTATGTATGCGCGAGCAAAAATAAAATCAATTAAATGCTAATGATAGCGCGTGCTATGCGATAAAAATTTCAATTCAGCTTTTATTCGTATACGAGTGTTTTTATTTCTACAAATAAATGCATTTTTTATTGAAAAATAACTTCTGCCTCGAAAAATACTTTAATCATACGACTCGGCCGTGCATTAATAAAAAGAAAGTTTAATTTAAAAATAAAAATCCGATATTTCAATAAGAAATATATTGCAAGGAAAGTGTTGTTTGCAATGAAAATTAACAATGAGTTGGCAGCAGTCTTGATATGTTTATTTATTATAAGAAAATATTGTTGCTTTTTTAAAAAATCGTCGACAGTGATGTTTCGATGTATTGCATCAATAAGGTCCACTGGGATAGCCAGTGGATGAGGATCGATCGTAGGAAGAGTCGGTCTGCTCGTAGCTGATCTTGGGTCGATATCCGTCCTCGTCAGCCTCGTACTCGACAATTTGTTTCCTACCATCAGGTAGCAGGACGTAATAGCGACCTCGAGTCTTGGCTCCATTGCGGGACTCCTGGTGTCCGTAGTCGTTGCCCCGTCCGTCTTTCACACTGTATCCAAAGTCGTACTTGGCAGGCTCGGAGTAGCTATCCTATAACACCCCTCGACTTGAGTTTTAACGCAAACAATAGTTGTCTCAGTTTATTGTTTTGCTTCCATAAAGCTATCGTATTTTGCTCCGACTCGCGAGAGAGAGAGGCTAGAGATCCAAAAGTTTAGCCCACTCGGAGCAAGGGCAGTTAGCAAGAAAGTCTAGCGAGACGGAGGGATGAGGGCCCTTTGTCAAGGACAAGTAAGAGCGACGTTGACGTTTGAGATCTGGCCCGTTGTTTTTCCCAGAGCCTCCCTTGCCGTGCGCCCACTTTCCCGGAGTTTCCCGACACGCGGGCGCTAAGTACCGACTGAACTTGATCATAAGTTGCAATTTCGTCAGCTCTCTCTCTCTCTCGGCCGCCCCCCGCTGGATAGACGGATGTTTGCGCGCCAACGGCCGCCGCCGCCGACGCCGCCGCCGCCGTCGCTCGCGCGCGTATTAGTGGCTGTTCAAACTTTTCCTCGGCCCACAGAGCGTTTTCACTTTTTCTTTTCGTTGTTTTTTTATTGTCTTCGTCTCGGAAGCAAGCAGCCAACACAATAGATGGGAATGGAGCAACCGATGCTCCCGCGACTTTTAATTAACGCGAACGTTATCGTAGGCGCATTAATTAGTCAGGTGAGCTCGACTAATAGACGCCTTTTCCAAACTTACCTCTTGAGGGCTCGAGTAGGAGTAGCCTTGGTTATGTCTCGAGGAGCTGCGAGCGAGTTCAGGCAGACCGTAGCTTGTGGACGGAAGGCTCGAGTGTCGGCTGTCGTAGACTTGGACTTTGCTCGGGGGTAAGTAGGTCTCTTTGCTTGGTGGTAGGTAGGAAGAAGAGCTCGTTATGGGCAGGTAAGTGCTCGATGGCGATCTGAAACTCTTGTAGGAGCTGCCCTGGTATTGGGGGGGCTGAAGGTACTGGTTCGACGGCGACTGGTAACCCAATGGCTCTAAGCTCCCCAGCGCCGAGCTTAATAGCGCGGCAAACATTACCAATCCGACAATCTGAAAATATAAAATATCCTTAGCCTGAATAAGTGTTGTTGGCTTGAAACAACTATCGGCACACTATCAACGAAAGTTTGTAAATATTTATTGCACTTGATGATAAGAGAGCAGGAGGAGATCAACTCTCTAGCCGTACAATAAATAGACGAATTTTTACCTTCATGTTGAAGCAGTAACTAGCGGAGGAGCAGGCGAGAAAAGCAGCCAAGTATATTTCGTTGGAACAAACCCGGTCAACGTAGGCCGAAAAAATGATACAATTTCGAGTCTGGCCGGATACTTTTATAGGTCGAAAAAACCGCGCCCCACCATGAGGCTCTTGGTACGCAAGCCTCAGCTGGCTGCGCATCTTCCGCGTTCTCCGAGTGTGAGAGAGAGAGAGAGAGCTAGATTACGCGTCAAATTGCGCCATGGCATGCGCGTGCGTTGGACAATGCGCCGATGGGAACATCAAGAGCTCAAGGCCGCGAGGTCGCGATGGATCTCAAGCGGCATCGAGACTCGAGCCCCTCACTTTTGCCCATCCGACCGGACTGTCTTCCTGAGGCCTTCGACTATAAAGTCATAAAGCTCTTTTTCTCTCTCTCTCTCTCTCTCTCTCTCTCTCTCTCTCTTTCGCCCCGCCGCCGCCCCCCCCCCTCTTTCTCTCGGCTAAACTATCTTTTCTATTACAACTTCTTTCGCACGAGCTTTAACGCTGGATTCAAGTACGAATTGTCTTGCTCGACTTGGAGCGAGTAAATTTTTGTTTTCGAATGACTTGGTAGAAATCGATCAGACAATCTATACTGTTTTGAAAGCTTTGGGGACTCGCCTTATGACATAGGCACTTGAAAATGACATAATTATATGATATAATTTTGTTTTCATTCAAGTGACCAAAATTCTCAATTAAAAAGTTTGGTGAAACTCACAATTACTATATTTTGCTTTGTATCGAAACATTGATTTTCCAATAATGATTACCGGTAATAATATTTTTATATAAATATTCGGATTTACCTGGTTATTGCAAACATTTTATTTTCAACGTTCGAATTGATACACCGCAAAAATTTCAATATAGGATAAACTACAAACCTTGTTTTTATTATTATTTTCCAACTGAAAATCGTAAATAGAAGCCCGGGGAATCCGAGGGTAAAAGCTGAAGAAATACAAAACAAGGGGAATGCGAACGCATGAATACCGCATGATTTACTCGGAATGCTGAATTTTAAAAAATCATATCCTGTGTAAAAGGTTTTTGTTCTTCTGATATAAGATTTTCGAGTTGCATATAAAAAAATAATTATCTCAACTTGAGTAGATCGTGCGACCTCGAATGTATAACAGGATGAGCCTCGAAAAACAATACTTGAAAGTAATATTGTTTCTTTTTTCGAAGCATAGCCCAAATCCATGGGAAATTCGTGACAAGCAGACGGCATTGTCTGATATTAAGCTGTCTCGGCTTCCGTATAACTAGCCAATGAAAAATGTTCGATCGGACGATAAGAAAGTTCTCGCTGGCTCGGCAAAAACATCAGAGTCAGCTCATTAGAGCGACACATCTCTTGCTCTGCAATCACGTATAGCAAGAAGTGCGCAGTCTGCCAGGGAATTCAGGCGTATTCAAGGTCCCCCCTACCGCAGATCAATTCCATAAAGTGTTGCCGAAACGAGCCAAGGGGGTTCCGACCTCGGTCTTCCACCGCATAGACGACGCGTACTCTTCGCATTGATGCGCGCGAGCGCGAGAAAGAGGTGACGTTGCGACATTACGTCAGTCGCGATCATCCTAATGTCTCTTTGTTCGATTTCGAAAATGGGAGCACGCCAGGCGCGCTCTATCTCTCTTGCTCTTTTCCTTCCTGCTGGGCTTCGAAATTTATCGTCAAGATGCTTTTCTAAGCGCACCTAACAAGTCGTAATTTTTACGAAATACCTAGCAGCCATTGTTGCTTTTGTTGCTTTGCTTTATTGAAAACGCTTAAGCTTCTAATTCGAGTAAGTCTTTTCAAAAGATCATTTAATAAAAATGAACGTTAAAGAAAGTTGTTGGAATAGTCCAAGAAAAGAGCAGGCGAAGGAGATGTCTGAATAAAGAGGGAAAACATTTAGCAATGAACATGATCGCTTATTCAATCGAGTCAGGGGGCGCACTTCCAGACGTGCCCAGTCATGAATAAACATCCACCCCCCTCCCCACAACCTCGGATTCTCCTTGCACCTCCGCCGATTGTTCTTCCGAGAAAAGCGAAGAAAGAGCTCTTTGTTCGGACACCCGGCCAACGTATATACCTGTATGTGCATTGTCTTACAACTATTGACAACGATCGAACATCGATCTTTATTTCAATTACAAACCGAGTGAGGCAGAGAAAAAGAGAGAGAGAGAGGGAGAGAGAGAGAGAGAGAGAGAGCGCGACATAGCATTGCATTCAACGGGCGAGAATATGAGTCAATTTCATTTGGCATCGTGGCCTTTTTATACCTATCTACGCACACAATCATCCGGGTTTATTAGAGAATATTATATAGCCACCCGTCTATTTCCCTAGCAGATAATGAAGCTGATGGTGTGCGAACATGAGGGCGAATTGCCGACGTTTTGAAAATATATTCCCATTTTGCGGCTTTGCCGATGAAAATTGACGATTCACTTATAAAAACTAACTCAATGCATCTATGTAAAAAAGCGGATTACGCTGTACACCCCGATAAAATATTCGCTAATGAGTTCCTTTTATCCCGTCCTATAGATTTTTACGCTTTTATTCAAATCTTCTTTTTCCCTCTAACGATATAATTTATTGAAAATTGAGAAAAAAAGCTATTAGCTCCAAATTGCCGATTGTTAATCGGCTCAGATGAACAAAAAAAAGTGAGAGAAGAACCTCGAAAGCTTTTGGAAAGCACAATATTTTTCGTTTTAATATCATGCGAAAATTGTATTTTTTTCCGGAGAGGGAGGATATAATGAAACTATCCAAATCCTGGGCTCGAGAGGAGGGGAGGGAGTTCGGCTAGAACAATCTGGTCCGAAAAAAAGAGAGAGATCAAGCGATTTTTCCGCGGACACGGGTACAAGCTGGCGTCATCGAAAAAAACGAGAAAAAACAGAAAAATACTCGGGCGTAGTAATATCGAATTGCTCAATCACGCTGCTGGCATTCTTGTTGTAGGGTAGAGCTCGCCGCGGCCACTCGGAAAAACTGGAGGAACGGCGTCGAAAAACGAGACAAAGAGAAAGGGGGGATGGGGTGGGAGGTGAGCGCGCAAGCCGAGTAAACTATCGCAGGGAAAAGCTGCTTTGGAACAAAATTGAATTTCCAGGCTGGCGTGTGGAGGGCGCGGCCGCGCGAAAAAAGCTCTGTCTCTCGCTGTAAAGTGAGGCAGGCAGAGGAAGAGAGGGAAGATAGGTAGGCTGGAGAAAAAATAGTTGTGCATACGCTTGTGAAGTCGTGTGCAGCCGTAGGTATAGAGAGCCCCGCTGGCGGGCCAGGCTCGTGTCGGTGTATGGAGCCGTGAGCCGGGAGCCGTGAGCCGGGAGCCGGGAGGAGGAGGAGGCAAATGTTGACGCATCGCTTTTATACAAGTTCCGTGCGCCACGGCCCGACTCCACTAGCCCCACAGCTCTCGCGCGCGAGTGCAAACTTTGCAGTTTGCCTTTCAATTTGTCGGTTTTACCCGGCGGAAACGAACAGTTAAAAGTTTTTGCGGAACCGCTCAACTATCTCTCAGGCTCTCCTCCCCCTGGTCCCGCGACCCTCCACAGCCCATCCGCCTTCGTCTCTACCCCTTCCTCTTGCCTCTGCCGCTCTTTCGCGCAAACTTCCCTCGGCCGCCGGAGCTTTTAATTCCTCTCCGCCCGCCAAGAGCCTCCACGCGAGCTTCTCTCTTATACACCACTTTTACCCCTCGTTTCTCTCAACGCAATACTCGCGAATATAACCAGCTCTCCTTCTTCTTACCACCTAGCTTCTATCTATTCCTAGCTCTCTTGGTCCCTCGTGGGGAGAATATCAATCCAGGCGCGGATAAGCTTCAAGGACGATTCGAGATACAATTAGGCCTATGTTAGCAAGTTATCCAACGACTCGACTGAATTTATTTTTCGCTTTATTCTATAAACCTGGCCTTATTCTTTCTTCATGTTTTGTCTTGTTCCAACTGTTCGAAAACATGTCTTTGCAAATCATCGGTAATGCAATGATAAAAACAAGTAGCTTTTATAATGTGTATCATAATTTAGATTATAGGAATATTAATAACGAGGATATATGCGTAGAATGAATTATCGGAGATACATATAGCTAAGGCTAATTTTTATGTTTAATCAGTCGAATAGCCTCGGAGCTGGTGAATTTATTAGAATCCGGCGAACGAGCAAGCTAGACGTCGGAAATTCAGCGGGGCAGTAAGGCGAAACGCCCTTTGAAGATTTACCGCGTGCCGGAGGGTGTGTGTAGGCTGGTAGGACAATCTATACCTACAATACCAGCCGTGTGCGCGGGGGCCCGCGCGAGCCTTCGGAATTTTATGCGCGGACGTATATCAGACCGAGCAAGTATTTTCCCAATAAAATGCGGCGTGCGCCCCCCAGTTTCTCGGCCCCTCCCGCGCCGCTAACCGGGCCCCAAGCCCGTTAATTTTAGCCGATGAAAATTTTAACGACATCGGGCGCCAGGCGGCCGCGTTGAAAAATCAATTGGCTTTGCTCGACGCCCCAGCCAGTCTCGCTCGTGTTATACGTCCGCAGAGCCCGAGTTCTCCGGAAGAAAAGTCTTTGCGCCGGCCAAGGAATTTTCCAATTTCCGACGAGTCGGCCGCCGGTTCGCCGGATGAAAGAGGCCTCGTTGGGGCTGCGAGAGAGAGAGAGAGAGAGAGAGAGGGAGAGAGAGAGAGAGAGAGAGAGAGAGAGAGAGAGAGTCTTGCGCTTGGGCCGTAACGCGAAACTCAATTAGCGAAAGTACCTTGGCGGGAAGAGCCTTGAAATTTCTTGCGCGTAGATGACGTGCCTGGGGACTCGAAGGACTGGGCGCGAGCGGGAGAGAAGGCTGATCGATGCCGCTTTAATATGATTCGAGGGGGACTGAGTGCGCCGTTAATGGCCCGTTAAAAGAGTGTCTGTGAAATCCGACGCCTTCGACTCTCTCCCCTAGCCTCCTCATTCTCTCGCTTTCTCTCTCGGCTCTTTCTTCTCCATCTTTTTAATCAGGCTTGAGTAATTCGTCGTTATAGCCGTTGACACAAACTCCCCCAGCCCCGCCAGCGCCACTCGGGCGCATTAAACCTACTGTGTATTTAGTATAACCGCAACGGTATTCAGAAAAGGAATAAAAATGTCATTTCGCCTTTTTCCCATTTACCTCCGCCGGGGGCGGTGGTGGCGGCGGTCCCCTCGTTCACGTTCAACAATGTCCGATTTCGCGTGAATATTGCGCCTATGAAAGTTTCAGTATTGCGCAACATTATTTATCACTAAGCTCGATCGCAGCCTATTAAAAATGCAAATGAGACTATCGAGAGGATTTACGATGGGAAGAGTCGGCTGGGCTTGCAACGCCGGCCGGATTAATTCATTAGCGAGTTGTTAAGATAACGCAAGTGCCCTTCTCTCGAAAACCACGGCTGGGCTGGCAGGAGTAAGTAAAAATAAAACGAAAACAAAGGAAGCAGCCTCTCTCTCTCTCTCTCTCTCTCTCTCTAGCTCGGCTGCTCTGTCATGAATATTCAACTTTCAAAATCTCATGCGTCCTGGGTTTGCCCTCGCGAGGCCTCGAGTCTATCCTCAGCCGCGACGAGGAATCCCATCGCGGATTGCCCGTGTACCGGCTGTATCTTGAGGTCCAAAGGTTAATCGAGCGGAAGAGGAAAAGAGGGCAACGTCGCGGAGAGTAGAGAAGCAGGCCAGACGAGGGCCGCCGCCGGCAGCGGCGCCTGTCCGGGCAGGCTTTAACGTGGATTGATGAACGGACTTGTCCGCGTGACGCGCGTCCCGTTCTTTTTGCATCCCGCTGCCCGGGGATTAGTTCGGCTAACGACTTTTGTAATTGCCGGCGCCGGCGAGAGCCTCGAGCCCCCACCGCCCCCGACTTTTACCAGATTTATTTATTCGGACTGGCTTCGATGAACCGGCGGTTTTCATGATTAATGCCCGACGTTTAGCCGGGCGCTTCCGATTTCGAGCCGGATTAATTGCCGGAACCTCGTGGCAGCAGATACGCCAGCCAGGCCACAGGCCACACGCACACTTGATTGGAAACTATTATAGAGACTTATAGATGTGGACGGATTGAGTAAAGCGATCGATACAGAGTATGAGGGCGAAAAAAGGCTAGGCTGCAGAATAAAGCTGCATGCTTAATCGGTCGAAATGATCGGCAACGAAAAGACAAGTAGCCTACACTGCTTCTCTCTCTCCCTCTCTCTCTCTCTCTCTCTCTCTCTCTCTCTCTCTCTCTCTCTCTCTCTCTCTCTCTCTATCTCTCTCTATCTCTCTCTATCTCTAGCATCCGAAAGAAGAGAGCTGATGGCGGCCCAAGGAAAAGGTATACGAGTTTCCCCGAAGATTCGGCGACTTGAGAGCGCGTAATAAAACATTTCGCAAGGAAAAACTACTAGCTAGAGGATCGCGGGATCGCGGGATCGCAGGATGGGGCCGAATTGCGACATACCGCGTGGGCCTACGCACAAAAGTACTCGCCGGACAATAGGAGCGCGCAGTCGAGTGCTCTGCGTCGCTCGCTGCAGGCCCCCGCCAACGCTAAGAATTATTTCGTAATCCTCTCTGCCTTTGTCATTTCCAGCTTTGATAATATTACAGTGATTACATGCATCTCAACGGGATATGATTTACTCATTTACACGCCACGTATATATTCGAACAATTGATTTATTTATTTATATCTCCTTCAAAATTCATTTATTTAACAGTTTCGTATCATTTAATTAAGCAGTTTTATATCGTGTCCAATAAAATTTTATAAACGTTGTACTATTTATATTTTTTTATCCTGACTTTATCTGAAATATATACGTAAATACGCGCTTCCAACTAGTCTCACTCGTCTCGTTTGAGAATAATCCTAAAATTTTAATAAACTGAATAATACGGAAAGTAAATGTAGCAATGAATATTCGAATGCATTTGAACATTGACACAGGAGGTCTATGCAGCAGGTTATATAAAGATACAGGCTTATATGAATATTTAATAATTAAATAACGTTGCTCCGCTTTTAGAAAATAGCTGCCCCCGGCCCGGCGGCCCTCTCCGGGCGTTTGTCTGGAAAGAAAGGAAGAAAAGGATGAAAAAGTGAAAAATAAGGGGTCGCATTGGAGTTCCGGAGTTAAAATTCGCAACGACGCCGAGCGATGGAGCGTGCGGGTGGCTGTTGCAAAAGTGGGGGTGAACTTCCGATGGGATCAGCGGGCGGATAAGCTTGTAGAATAAAAAGATTGAAGAAAAAAAATGAGAGAAAGAAAAGGCAGGCAGTCGGAGGGCTGTCGAGGAGGGCGAGGAGCGTGAGAGAGTATATAACGGAGAAGCCGGGGACTGGCGGAGGAGTTGCCGGTCGAAGTAGAGGGGGCAGCCCGGCGCGTAAGGACGCGCGTTGATTTGCATTGAATGGCAGAGGCTGCGCCACATCGGAGAACTAGACCGCGAGAGAGCTGCGCCATGGGATTCCTTTTCCTCTACGCCGAGAGAGATGAGCTAGGCGCTCTCGAGAGAGCGGCCAGCCGATTGACCTTGCACGAAATCCCGGCTCTCCTCCTCCTATCAGCCCCCTCGCCACAGCTTAGCCTCCTTTCAACGACATCCGACCTTTGCGACTAAGTAGCTAAGAGATTCTTCTTCTTCTTCTTCTTCTTCTTCTTCTTCTTCTACTTCTTCCTAAATACCTCTATCCTTATCTGAGGGATGCTCTGATTTTTCTTTCTTTTCATTCTCTTTTTTTACTACGCGATTTCAAGGAGGAAAACTCGTAAGGAAAAAACGAAAGATAATTTTTGACCGTCATTAAGAAATGGGATAAATAATGACGAATCAATAATGTAGGTATAGTAATTTATAATTAATCATCTCAGGCACTTCTGTTGGTTTGTTAGCTTTCGCTCGGGGGCAGGCCGGACATACAGCCTGTGCCTAATAAACGAAAGCTAATTTCCGATTCGACCTGAGCCAGCGCGTGGCCGTAGAGCTTTATTCTTCCTTCTCTCCTTCCTTCCAGCCGCTCGGCATTTCTTTGTCTGCCGGTAGGCAAAGGTCCAGAGCCCAGAGAGACGAAGAGAAAGAGCGAGAGTCAGGGAGGAGAGGGAGAAGCATTTTCCTCGAAATACTTACCTAGCCCGATCTATTCTTCTTCTTCCTCTTTTTCTTCCACTTTCCTTTTTCCTTTTCCCCTTTACCGCTCCCTCGACGGCTTTCCGATCGAAGTGCATTTATATGGAGGCCAGCGAAGAGAGCTAAGCGAAGCAAACCCGGAGAAAAACGGAAAAAATATATAACTCCCGCGGCTCTACTGACGCGCTCTTTTTTTTCTCCCTTTACTTCATTCGGTATTAATGTAGCTTCTTTTATTGAAAATCGATGCAGAAGTAGATAAAAACAAGGGGACAAAATAAAAAGAAAAAATAAAGAAACGAGAAAATATTCGCTTTTTAATAATTCAATTCTCCCCGAGACTGACATCTTTACTTCCCTCTAGATTCAAGCTCTAGTATAATCTTCCTTGCTCTAGCTCGCGTTTTTCTAATAAAACTTTTTGACCGTACAATTTACGTTCCTTATAAAAAAGAAAAAAAGAAAGAAAAGAGATAGAGTGAAAAAGTAAATAAAACGTGGGGAAAGAAAGAGGGTTGGTGGGTGGGTAAGAGGGGGGGGGGAGAGTCTGCAGGAGGATGTAGAACGAGCTCGGCTCTTGTCTGACGCGCGGCGCTTGCAGCCTTTAATCCACGTCACTGGCTCGCCAGACGCATTTGTTGAGCGGAAGCCTGGCGCAGGCATTTGCCCGGCTCCTCCCGGTCGTGATTAATGTGGAATTAGAGGGAAGAAGGAGTAGGAGCTGGGCAAGGCGTGCGTCTCTGGGGGAGGGAGGTAGGGGCATTCGCGCGAATTGAATTTTCTAGCGCCGAGTCAACAGCCAGAGCGCGCGCGCGACGACGACGACGCGACGACGACGAGGACACGCGTGTAAAGCCAACCGAGAGAGAAAGGCATTCCGGCTGAATCGATGTTTCTTAACGCGGAGCGCTCGTCCTCCTTCTTCTCCGGCCCAAGGCTTCTTCCCGCATCATTTATTTCTTTGGAGCGCGCCTCTATTCGCAGGCTCGTTGGCAGTCTAACCAGCTGTTACCGCGGCGTCGGCGTGTTCAGGAGCTCGCAGGTTAACCGAGCCGTGATGTACCTTCGAATGCTTGCCCTGTCGATTTCGTATTCGTGCAGATATGACAAAGGTGACGAGGAGCAAGTGGAAACGGCTGGGAGAAAGCCGGCAGTAGTAATGTGTCCCGGCTACTGCAAGACCAGGCCCAACCTAGTCAGGCTCTCAAGATCGCAAGCTCTACGAGATTAAAGCTTCTCATATTGGAGGTGATTGGGAGTAGGCACTACTTCTCGGCAGGCTCTCCAAATTCGACCTGCAGCCCTGCAAGCTCGTTCTTTTCCTTCTCGCCTGCCTAAGCCTCCTTCTCCGCGTGCTTCGAGTTGATAATGTTTTTCAAAGCTCTCTTCGACCCCTCGAACAAACCGCCTCCCCGCTGATCTTCCGAAGACTGGACACTTGGACTTGTTGAATTGGCATCACCATGCCTGGCTAATGTTGTTAGGCTCAATACATTTTTATAAGTTTTGACAATAAAATATATATATATATATATATATATATATATAAATCCATAGGGATTTTTAATTTGTGCAACTAACCCCCCTAATAGGATGAATCGACAAATTTCAACAGGCCAATTCGTTCGGCAGCATGAATAACCAGTTGTGTGGGAGCGTGATCGGTTAGTTGAAAAATATATATAGAGCCATCCGTAGAATCGATGCATCAAATGAATTTACTTAAACGGCTAGATTGGCGAAGGGGGAAGAAGAGAGGCTTTGGGAGGGAAATGAGAGTAGGTGGATACGGAGCGACTGGTGAAAATGCAATTACGCAAGTGTTGGGCAATGCTCTGGAGGGGCGCGAAAGAGAGACGGAGAGTGCGGGGACGTTAAAGCAATCGATCAATCAAGATCAATCCGTCGCTGGCTGGGCCGGAGGGCCGACCTGCCGCGCGGAGATTGCGCATTATCCCAGTTGCCGTTGCTCTAGCATTCTTTCCGCCGCTTCGGGGCCCGCTGCATGCAGATCTCCCTCCTTTGTAATCCTCCTCGCTCCTTTCACGAGGCCCCAAGCGCGCGACTTTAAACCATCAGACTCGGCAATGATAATCGCTGGACACGGAAAGAACCCGACAACCAGAGTCAAAGAGCGCGACAAGTTAAGCGAGAGAGCAGCTCTGCTTGTCATCGGCATACCTAACGGCTGAGCTAATGGGCTCGTTAAGCGCGGACGTGAGAGAAGGGGCCACGGGGCCCCTTGCGCAATCGGGCCCCGGAGATTTTCGGAAAGCCGGCCTCCCGCTTGCGAGGCGCCCCCACGTGAGCCTCGTAAATCTAGGCTAAATAGAAGCCTGACGCTAGACTATTTGCCCCCTCTCTCTCTCTCTCTCTCTCTCTCTCTCTCTCTCTCTCTTTCGCGACTGCATCAGCCTTTCTTTTAGCCTCTCTCGCTTAGCGATTTTGAGGCGCTTAGAGAGGCGACACTGTGCTCTCAGCCGAATTCGAATAATCGATTATACTTGCTAAATATGATAAACACTCGCGCGTACACCTCCGCCGTTAATGAGTCTGGGCATATTTGTGGAAGCGATTACTCGGGCAGGGGCTGCTGGGTAGGGGCTTCCTGGTACATAACGCCAGCGTTAAAATAATAACCCCGCGACATTCCTCGCCTTCTAGAGCGCGCGAATCCAGGGCTCGGGGGAGGGGGGGGGGGGCTGTTGGATTACGAGCTGTGGGGAGCTGCAAATAAAACGCCCGACTAGGCGGCCGAGTCGAGGGATCGAGGGAGAAGCGAGATTTCGAGCTGGGCCGCGAGGAAGCTCCGGGCTAGAGGCCCGGCCGTGACTTGTCAAGCATTCGACCTCGCCCACGCGACAGCGCTGCTCTTAAGCGCTCTGCATTTCAGCCGGGAGACTTGGAAAATGTAATTTTCACTCGCAGGCTTCCTCGTTTCTTTTACCTTAGACGAGGATGATAAAAGCAGGGTGCCGGGTACACGAGGTGAGCGGAGGGAAGAGGCGCGTGTCGTAGCTGATGAAAAGCAAGGCGGAGCTGGCAGAGGAGCGCTCGCGAGACATGATTTATCGGCGGCAATATTCGCGATGCCTCGGCTCTTATCAATTTTCGTTGATCTTCCAGCGCAATTTCCGGCAAAGCGCCCTCCCCCGGCGCGTCTTATGGCCCTCTCGCCTTCCATCTCCCTTCCGTCCTTTCGTTCTCCCGTTAAATTTCGTAATAAGCGACCGAGCGAACGTGCATTCTCTAGCGACAGAGCAGCGGCAGCATCCTCGCCGTCACGTCAGTCTCAAGCTGACATTCTCGTTTCTCTTTGAGCCCTCCTATTTCTTCTTCTTCTTCTTCTTCTTTTTTCGATTCGCCGTCATTTATATGCTGGCGCTCGGGACATGGGCTGCGCACCGAGTGTTTGTTGCCAGAAGATCTCCGGGTACAAAGGCCTCCGGCACATATCGCGGACACATTCATACCCCTCTCTATAACTACTCTTGCTGAGCTTGACGTTAATGAATTTTCAACAATTAACACCGCTCTGGGAGGCGATTACGATACACCGCCGCAGCGTTAATTACGTATACCGCTAAAATATCTCTTACTTTTGCCAAGAGGGCTCGTACAATTTAAAGGAGCGATAGAGAAAGAGAGAGACGGAGGAGGAGGAGGAGGAGGAGGAGGAGGAGGAGGAGGGGGGGGGGTAGAGTGTCGAAATAGCCGACGGCGCGTATACATAGAAATGTAATTGTGCAACAGCCGAGATTTGGTTCGATATTGGCATTTTTTGCGGCTGCTTTTTCTTCATTGTTTTCTAATGCCGACTCGCGGGCAGCGGGCCTGCTGCGGAGGAAAATGGGAAAAAGAACCGGTGCATGCCGCATCGAGTGGCCCCTCCCGGCCCCGCTGGCATCCTTCTCATCTCCGCGAGGATTTAAACGCATTTGCGTAAAGCTTTTTGTTATTCTAACTCGGCTGTTCACCTGGCCTCTCCCAGCCACATCCTCGGCAGCCTCACCTCGAGCGTTGAACCACTCTCTCGCTAAAATCCCCTACTTCATTTCTCCCTTTTAAGACAACTGTCAATTTTACTATGGAAATTGTTTCCCTTGTTTCCACTTCCAGCGGAGAACAACGAGTGCATATATAATATTCCAACTAGCTGCAAAATTTATTTTCAATCATTTCTCTGGGGCTTTGGATGAGTTTGTAGGAATTTAACAAGTTTGTTTATGCTCGATTTAACGAGGACAGCTGGGAGAAGTCAAAGATTCCGGTGAGTTACAAAAGAAGTTTGCCTCGATCATAATCGATCAGTCGATTGAGTGAAGTAAATCAATGTAACGGCAAGTGCCGCGTGTATCCCGCGGACAAAAGGAATTTCCCAATTCCAAGCCGATCTGCATTAAAGTCTCTGCTGACAAGTGAAAACTTGCCGACAATACGGCTACGGAAAAGCTTAAATTTTTGTCGTTTGAAGGCTCGGAGCAAGGCTTGCCAGCAGCCTCGACACTTTCTGCTCGTTTCGCGGCAAAAGATGTCCAAAGCTAAAGTTTTCTCCATGCCCCCCAGCTGACAACTTTTTCCATTTGCCTCAGCTGCACTCGCTCGGCTCTCCTCTTGTCTACAGTCCTCTCGAACTTTCATCACTTTTTTCCATCACCCCAGCTCGCTCATCTTCTTTTCTCTCAATTAATTTCTCCTTCCAAATTTCAATGCGATTAATACCCTGCAGAGGTTATTTCTATTTACTGCAAATTTTTTATCAAGAAGAATTTCAGTTAATAAAAAGCCTTGCCATATATGAGGATGAGAACAAAGAAGCTTGTAAATATTCGTTAGCTTGACTTTTCGGAGGAGGGAGAGGAAATCGATTGATTAGCTGATTTATTGATGAGTTGACCAGGACGAATGCTCTTATTCTCATACTTTACGTATCTTTTAAATTTCTCGTCTTTACAAAGATTTTCCAAACTTTCTTTTATCAAGGATAATGATTTAAATAAGTGGGCATATAATTTTTTCTCACTTGGTTGTTTTTTTCCAATTGTAAAACTCGGTCCGCGCAGTTGATGTCGAGTCGTTGCTTCGTATATTGTAGCCTAGTCTCGCTGTATATATATATACATACATACATACATACATACATATATACATACATACATACATACATACATATATATATATATA